>JAHBCN010017002.1:0-18796 GCA_019359885.1 Listronotus oregonensis | reverse complement strand
GCACATTTCACTGTCATCAATAACCAAAAAGATCCTTGCTTGCCCATTTTTACTATGTGGAATGTCAATAAATATATGCTGACCCATATCACGCCAGCTTACCTGGGGCGGTAGTGAGCGATCTCCTGGTCAGTCTCGGAATTTGGTTTGGTATACCGATGGATCCAAGACTGACAATGGAGCCGGCGCAGGAATACATGGTATGACCCCCAGGTTTAATGCTTATGCTTCCCTGGGGAAATATGCCACTATTTTCCAGGCGGAAATATATGCCATTGAACATTGTCTGCGAGAGAACTTGAGGAGGAGATATAAGGGCAGGGACATTACTATCTTGCGACCTTAAAGGTTTGGCATCCCAACAAGTCAACTCAAGGTTGGTTTGGAACTGTCTGCAATGCCTCCTAAACCTGGCTAACCACAACAAAGTTACACTTTCCTGGGTGCCAGGACAGAGGAGAATACAGGGCAATGAAAATGCAGACTCCCTGGCCAGGCGAGGCTCCGCAGCAATGTTTGTGGGTCCTGAACCTGTTTTTGGAATACCAAAAGCCTCGGTTCGTGGCTACATGACTCGGTGGATTCAAACACAACATCAGTCATACTGGAACCACATTCCAAGGCAAAATCACAGTAAATCCATGTTGGACTCACCATCGAAAGCATTGACAAGTGAACTACTAAAACTAAATAGGAATCAGATTAGAATAGTGACAGGATTAATAACCGGACACTGCACCCTAAGAAAGCATATGCACACTATGGGCATCTATAGAGAAGAACCCATTTGCAGACTATGTGACGAAGAGGAAGAGACAGCCTCTCACATCATATAGAGTGCCCTGCACTTACATCTTGGAGAACAAATAAAACCTCATGGTGGACATTAACCACCAGGAGGCTGGAGACCAGAAAAGAACAGTAAAAGGGCTACTACACCTGTTAAGGTGTCAAACCTTTTAACTGAAACAAATACACAAGAGATACAACAAGCCCTGTAGGCTGCAGTGTCGAGGCGGACAAAACCTCAACTTGTGTATTTACTTTATCAATCAATCAATCAATCATATCACGCCCCTCGGAAAACTTCATTTTCACAAGCTCGTCTCTTCTACAAGCTCCGAATACACCTATCACTAATGCAACTTTATCTGCCAAATATTTTTCAGTCGGCGCTTCTTTCAAAAAAGTTATAGATTGTTCGCGAGTCAGAACCTCCGACTTTTTATTTTATTTCTCCCAAGTTGCTTTAGGAACTGTTGCAGTGAAATCAACTTTTCATTACTTTTTATCTTCTTATGAACTATTAATTCTTTACGTAAAATTGAAAACTTTGTCCAAAGGGAATTTGGAGAATATGACTCTGACAAATCTTGAAAATAAGCCACAAAACGGTTTCAAAGGTCCATGCGGTGTTCCATTCAGCCAGGCCTCAAAATGGAAATATTCTTTCTCGTAACCGCCTAGTTTTTATCTTCGGGGAGATGGGTATTTTCCACTACTTCGGACATTTTTATGCCTTAATCGCAAAATTATTTTTTATGTGCTGTCTCATTGACAAATAACTTACAACCATGGATACACAATTACGTTTCGACAGTTTTTTTTAGGTAAATGCTAGTACTTGATTTGGTATAAACTAATACATTCAAAATTCATTCAAATTTTTTTCTCATATAAAGAATATTTAGTCGGACATTAAACGTTGAAGGCACCACGGTATTAAGGATAATAACGCTTTCGGTCAACGTATGTTTCTAAAGGCCAAAGGCTCTCGGGAAACTCACCATCGACCTCAAGCCTTATTATCCTTATAATACCCTTGATACCTTAATAACTATAATTGTCAACTGCGTAAGTTTTCGTTTGTTATATTTTTGTTTATGTAAATGAGTCTGTATTTTTTTTTTGTATATTTTTGTATAGGTAGTTTTCGTTTGTTATATTTTTGTTTATGTAAATGAGTCTGTATTTTTTTTTGTATATTTTTGTATAGGTATTTTTACATTCTTTACATTTTTTTAAACATTTATGTATATTTTTTAATCGTTTTGTGTTAAATTTGAAAATATCCAATACTTTAATTTTAAAGTCAGATTGGAAATAAACGATATTTATTTATTTATTTATTTATTTACAAAAAGTGCAAATATGTAAAACCTCGCAAAAAAACGTTTGACGTTCGACTTGATGTGATGAATCGGGCGCAGTGTTGCCAGATTTTTAACCTTTGAAAAGCCATATTTCGAAAACAATTAACTTTAAACCCATGTGCTTTTGGCCTTTTTGACCTGTCCACTATCGCCCATTAAAATCGAGAGCATCATACTTTTAACACCCTGTATTTATGCATTTTTAGGTTACTGCTTTACATCACTACCCTCGAGCCTCACGACCTTAAGAAAACTATCAGTGTTAACGAAGCTCGCGCTATGGCCTCTCACTTATCCGAACCAGTTACAGAGATAGTGCAGGTTATTCAGGATAACATACGTAAGTTGGAACAGCATTCCGATGAGTTGTCCAAAGCCAAACTGACCAGAGAAGAATTAGTTGCAAAGATGCATGATCCTCCAATCGATATTAATGTTGTAGAGCTGGAGTATCCTCATACAGTTTGTACAGACACAAGCTGCACTTCTGTTTATGAGGTAACTGTTTTTTTTTATATATTCTTATAAAACTATCTCTAGGCTTACCTTCTCGTGGGGGTTATTCTAGTCCAGAAGCCAAAAACTGGTGCGTTTTTTGACGGTCGATAAAAAAGCAATTAATATTTTAGCTATTCATTCTTTTAATGATTCATTTATTTATATTTTAATAATTTACAAAAAAAATTCAAAAGAAAAAAATATATTTCACAAAGTTATACGCTGTTGAAGTTCTCTCTTGCTCAAATGGCAGTAAAGCTTTCTGGTCCTTTGCCAAAAATATTAGTCAGAACTTTTGCGCAAATTCTTTTCCACCCCTAATCTCTGAAGATGGAATTGTCTCTACCTCCAAAGGAAAAGCCGAACTATTTGCCAAACAATTTGCTGCCAATTCTATGCTTGATCCTCCTATTAATCTTTCTCTTCCAACAGTTGTCCCTGTTTCTCATAAAATGTCCGATATAATTTTTAAAGTCAAACAGATCAGAACCAGCCATCGTCTTAAAAAAATTTGCTCCCGAGCTTGCACCCATCTTAACTCGCCTCTTTCGAATGCAACCTGTCCCCAAAAAAGGATCCAAAAGTCTCCCTTCTAACTATAGACCTATATCTCTTTTTTTAGTTTTTTGCAAAGTAATGGAAAAATTCATTAATTCCCAAATCTTAAAGTATCTGGAAAAACATAAGTTCCTACATGATAAACAATATGGGTTCCGTCACAGTAGATCCACAGCTGAACTTCTTTTCTTTGTCTCACACAACTGGAGCAAGTCCCTTGAGTTTCTTGACATATTTAAAGCTTTCGATCAGGCCTGGCATGATGGGCTTCTTAACAAACTTCCTTCATACGGTCTTCCACCTAAGCTTTGCTCTTGGCTTTCCTTCTTGCCCACCGTCGAGCTGTAGGGGATCTGCCGCTCTTCTATAGGTATTTGCACGGCTTCTGCTCAGAGAAATTGGCCAGTATAATTCCTTCTCTGGCAGCTCCCAACAGAGCAACACGTAGTGCAACTTTTATGCGTCCTTTTACAGTTCAGTTAGAGAGGCCCCGAACTTCCCGCTTTCTTCGTTCCTTCTTCCCTAGAGTGTCAAGACTATGGAACCTGCTGCCCGCAGAAGTTTTTTCTTCTCCCAATCTCCAAAAATTTAAGTCCCGTGTGAACAAACTCCCTATCACCACACTAAAGACACCCACGGTACGTTAGTACCAAGGAAGTTTAAAGGTGTATGGAAGCCCAATACTGTAGAACAAAATTGTCCAGGCGTGCAGGGCAACGGGAATAGGGGGATTGGCCCCGCGGTGTTTGCGCAATGAATAGTTGGTCAGGGCCGGAATTCCATAATTCTTTGTTACTATCTATAAAGTTGCCATCATCAAATGTTAAATTCACTGTTTACATTATTTTTTCTTCAAAATTGTTGGTTATTAAACGATACTACCATAGAATATTTAAAAATATTGTATAATATTGGATTTTATATCATCTGATATAATATTGAAAGAATAGATGGCGCCACTTTACAGCCTTCTATTTAAACGGTCGATATTTTTGGGAGTTTTGTATTTTTACCAAAAATCTTTGTAAATAAATAAAAACACGATTTTTTAAAATCAATTGCAAACATTGTATGATAGTTTCATGTACTTATCAACCAATTTTGTGATAAAAGAAGGGCAAGATAGTGTAAATGAGTTTAATCTAATCCTAAGATTCTGGTTGTACATTAAAAAGTGATAATTTTTATAACTGCTTTTTAGGCATATACTTTTCACTAATAACAAACATTCATGAGACAGAATAACAGTGGTTAAAAATGTTTAGTAAGCTTTGGTACCTAGGTATCCATTGTAACAGTATCCGTTAAATATTATGTGTCTACAGTATGTCGAGCTTAAAAAGTTGATAATGTAAGTTTAGGAAATCTAATTTCTTTTTAAACAAATACAGAAAAAGCAAAAAGGAACTTTAACATAAAATTGTACTTGCTTTCATTTAATTAGAGGGACCTGTATATATTAAAATTTGCCTGGTCTGCCCAGTAATTAATAATTTTGATTCTTTAAAAGAATGTACTAAATTATTAAATGAAATAACAGTACCTAAATGTAAACTTTATTTCTTTTTAATAATCCACAGAAATACACAAACATTGTGGAAATCATCTAAAAGATAGTTAAGATTCTACTTTTCACTCTATTTTCTATGAAATTTTCATTTTTATTTTCATAATTGATATATTATTATTTATTCGGTTACCTAACATTACGTCTCATAAGAAGCACCTAATTTAAATTTAAGAAATACTTACCTAAAGTAAAAATGCCGGGTATGTTACCTTGGATTTGCAAGGCAAACCATAAACTTTAGTCATTTTGTTACGATATTATAAGTAACAAACAATAAACACAAAATTATAGTCACAATTTAATAAACACATTAAAATAAGACGGTTTTTATCAATCCAAATACTTCTCAACCACAAATATAATCCACAAGCAAAACAATCGAAACAATGCGGCAAAGGCACAAACCACAACGACGGTTGATGGAACAGCGCGGATATAGGATCTACCGTCGCGCGCCCTTTGCTACAAAAACAGTATTTCGGCTCTCATAAAAGTATAATGTGTTGCCTAACTACAGAGTGTGTAAGTAGGTAAAACATTAAATTATTTCGTGGAATTTTGTTATTGCGCAGAATCGGCGGGGCCAACTCTGACAGTTATTTTCATACTGGGCTGGACATTTTTTGATCGAATGGGCCATAGCATTGGGCTTCCATAAGCCTTTAAACTTCCTTGGTTAGTACTTAGGCATCAGCCTTCGTGGACTTTCCCAAGATTAAAAAAAAAAGTCGAGGGAAAAAAAGAGCGTGTCAATCTTGTCACGATTCCCTCTCTTCTGTTCATCTAAAAAATACAAAAAAAAAATGGTAGATTCTTTATCAGTTATGTCATTGTGGCAGAAATCAGGCAAAATAAAAAATAATTCTCGTAAAATGGCGATTTACTAAAAAAGGTAGGTTTTTTAATTATATTTTAACTTTTCCGAATTTTTAAAACTAGTAATAATTTAAATTATTCATTTTTTGTTGTTTCCTGCCATAGAGAGATATATAAAGAATATTTATGCTAACTTTCAAGAAAATCGGTCAATTAGAACTTGAGATTTTATGACAAACGTTTCAAAAATAGTTATTTTCCTAATAAGTGCGCAAAGTGATACTTTTCCGCACGCCCAAGCAGTAAGACGAACGACGCGAAGCCGAGTTCGGATAAGCTTTAAGTGCGGAAAAGACACTTTGCGCAAGTATTAGGAACAATACTTTTTCTATTGGCGAATACTTTTTCTACGAGCGTTTTATTAAAGAATATGATTATTAGAAACATACGAATATTTCAGTAAAAATTAAAAATCCAGAGTAAATAATAAAATTTTTATTTTAACTGGTTATACAAAAAAACTCTTATTAATTATTATTAACAATATTAATGTTAAAAGTTCAATTTCCAACCGCCTAACCGCTTTACATCTATGAGTTCTTTTTCGGAATTTGCAAGTAACGTTGCAGAAGATCGCCGGAAGCTGTGGCCGGTATATAGCTCTGGATTCGGCAACTTTAAAAATGCTGCTATCTCAGAAGGCATCTTCCCAAATGTATTGATCCTAACGCATTGTTGTGTGCAAATTCCCCTTTTGAAATATACGAAAAACCGTTGATGTGTTGTCGGTTTCCGTAATGCTGTATACTTCCGATATAAGAACAAATACTTTCCGACGTTGATCTCTTCAGACAGGACAAAGTACGTGAGGTATGTTTTCGTCTGAATCTTCACAACAATAAGGTTGCTTTGTCCTCAATGTGGATGTTTTCATTTTTGCAGTTCTTCTCGTCTGCAGCCGCCAGCAAGTCCGAAAATGGTCGCAATTTTTATCAAAAGATATATTTCATCAGGTGAGCCCACATTTTGTTTCTTAATAAATGCTGCTAACTTATAAAACTTGCCGATATCTACATTTTTCTTGATCTTTAAAACACTTTTCAGCACGGAGTATTTCGACCATAAAGTATTTGGACTAAATTCCTTGCTTAATTTGAGAAAATAGGCTAAAAGTACCTCTTCTTTCAAAGTTCTAACGCCTTTTTCTTCACACCATGTTTCAAATGAATTATACTGTTTCTCGTACTTTTCTCTTGATTTTGCCGGGAGGAGCTTTAAGTTGGCCAAACTTGCGGCTTTTAAAACATCGTCTGGCAATTCTTCCTCCATTCTTAGAAACTTATTTTAAACTTTTTACCGAATTTTCTGATGCTTCCGTGACATTAGAAAATATTTGTACTTGGTTGCTGCAGCAACAAGAAAAATTCTTTAATTTTTTATTGTTAAGAATGGCGTCTATGAAATACATGGTGCATGGAAAAATATTAAAATGATAATAAAGAAAATTGATATGGGATATTTACTAAGTGCCAAATGTATCTAAAATTCAATAAGCACAATATAAGAATATTAGAACCCCTTTTTTTTTAATATTAATTTATCCAGAAGTTATAATACTAAAAAATCGACCATAATACGCAAATTCAGAACGAAAATCGTGCGAGAGTTTCCGTGCGCAAAGTTAAACTTGCGCACGCAATAAAAAAGTATTTCGAAAACTTGTTTAAGTTTCAAGTTAAGTTTTAGTACTTTACATAGAACAGTACATGAATTCATTTCTTTAATCAGCGATTCGGTTGCATATATAGTTTTAAAGACGTGCTAATATTTAAGGTGATTGGACTCGTCATAAGAAAAACTTATAATAAATGGTAAAACAGGTTTTTAATAATAACTGAGAAATAATTGTAGACTCTTTATAAAAAGGAGATCTAAATAAAAATGTGATTTTTAAAATTTCAGTCAAAATGGAAAAATTATGTATTTTATATTTTTTTAATAAATCTATTATTTTTATTTAATTTAAAGCATTTCACTTTAAAATTTGCAGAATAAAAATGTTTTTATTTTTTTAAAGCAAAAACCTGACGTCGGACAAAGAAAAACTAAAAGATCAAATTTGCAAAAATGTTGGATTTTAAAAATTTTTTAGAAAAAAAAGCTCATTTTTTTAAAAATATTAAAGCAAAACCCATACGGACGTTACTTATAAAATAAAAGAAACGTTAATTTTTGATATAGAAACATTACAATATATTCAGATTATTAAAAAACTGATTTTTAAAAAAACCTTTAATACTCTGATTCAAAGTTAAAGACTTTTAGGACAAACGTTTATAGATTTTATTTCTTAATATAAGTCAGGAATCACCCTTAAAATTAGCATGTGTTTAAGGGGATATTCTGAAATCGAAACTATCAAAATATGAGAAAAAAAATCGATTTCTTTAACTTTCTAGACCCAGAATTCTATAAATCTTTCATAATATATCTTTTCATGTTTTTGGTTACTATTATTTCAAGAGCAGACTGGCTCTTTATAATATGAAAAAGTGTAATTTTCCATATATACAGGGTCTTTGATTATATTTACTGTTACGTGTTACTATATATTTTGGGCTTTATTTTGAAGAAAGACAAAATGTTTTTATAAAAATTGTAAGTTTTTCATATTATCTTTTGAAATTATCATTAAAAATATCGCAATAAAAATGAACAAATATTAGCAACTTACTTAAATTCCCCTATTTATCCTACAAAAACCTGCAAAAAATATAACCCTGTTATATGATATAATATGATTATATATATATATATATATATATTTAATATATAAAATATTATACTATATATATATATATTATATATATATATATATATATATATAAAAAACCTTGACGATATTATGCCATTTTGAGTATTTAAGTTAAAATATAAAAAATTTAAAAATATTTTGATAAAAAGCTTTAGTCCCCGTTAACCGTTTTTCCCTCCCCGATTTCGGGAGACGATTATGTGGTTCCTGTGGGTGTGCTAGCTGACCCAGTGCTTGTGCTAGGTTGTGCCAGCTATAACCTTGGTGTGCTAGCATTTTGGATAAAGAATATTAACTGGGGGGGGCTAGCGTTAAGTTGGCCCCCGATTTCGGGAGACGATTATGTGGTTCCTGTGGTTGTGCTAGCTGACCCAGTGGTTGTGCTAGGTTGTGCTAGCTATAACCTTGGTGTGCTAGCATTTTGGGTAAAATATTAACTGGGGGGCTAGCGTTGTTGGCCCGATTTCGGGAGACGATTATGTGCTTCCCGTGGGTGTGCTAGCTGAACCAGTGGTTGTGCTAGGTTGTGCTAGCTATAACCTTGGTGTGCTAGCATTTTGGGTAAAAAATATTAACTGGGGGGGCCAACTTAACGGACCCTCAAGAAAGCTATGAAAACAATAAAATTGTTTTAATAAATTTGACGTATTGATATTGTAAAAAGTTAAAATGAATCATTTTAACTATTCAAAGTAGTTTGTATTGCTTTTTTGTCGATGAGATATTCAGAAGAACAAGAAATCGCTATTATGCGTCTTTTTTATGGTAACAAAAATAATGTGACGACAGTGCAAAGGGAATATTACTTATTATATCCTTAACAACGGGTACCATTTATAGATACTAGTAAATACATAGTAAAAAAGTTTATTGAACGAAAAAGCTTTAAAATCAAGAAAAGGACTTCAGCACGAAATGAAAACAAAGTTTTGGGTATCCTCGTTTTTTTAAAATAATTATTATACCTACTTTTTCTATTGGACTAGCACATAGATATATAAGCAAAGGGAGATAAAACTGTTTACAATTAAAAGCAATCAAACATTGAAATAGTGTTGATACACATGCACCCTTGCCAATTGTCCTTTATTGGCGAATTTTTAGGATATTTCTTTATTAATATTTCCTTTTTAAATTCTTAAAGAGATCATAGATCATAACATGTCGTTGTGTAATAACTTAGTAGCAGCGACAGAAATATGTTTTTTAGTTGATTTTTATTTTGCTTTATTAATATTTTTCTCAAAAATAATCATAACGGAATATTAACGGTCAAGATGGGCAACACTGCTTTTTGTAGTTTATTCATAAGGTTTGTTCCAGCACGTCGAAAAACCGCCACCGAACGATCACGCTCATGCGCAGTGATTAAAGTGAGTTCCAACAGAGACGTGATGGTTATCGGACGATCCTGTTTGTGTACCAACAAAACTTGGGATCGTTTAGTTACGGTTTCAGAACGGTAATTCTGATACATGGCCTAAATTGAAAACTGTTTGGGTTGACTTGCGCATTGAACATCTTGGCACTGGATTTTTGATTTTTAACAGCTGTTTCATGTTTATTGTTTCATATTTCATCTTCATATGTTTACTGTTAAGGTAGGATTATGCAGAAAACTTAAGTTAATTTAAGTTAACAAAAATTAAGTTATTATAAATTAAGACATTTGTGTGAAAACATGCCAATCAGTTTAAAAATAACAATAAAATTTAGCATACGTAGGGCAAATCACTGTTAAAAGGGTTTTCGTGATTTCTATTTCATTGGTGCACTCTCTGGCAGCTGTCCGGTAATTTGTTAATAAATATTTGTCTAAAAAATATATAATTTTGTAGCATTTTTTCATAACGCATGGGAAAGACGAGTTTCTGTAAGCCTATTTTATGATGTTATTGTGTGGGAGTTTAATTATTTTGAAAAGGAAACGTTTATTTCATTTTATGATAAGGTTAAAAAATTAAAATAAGTTAAGAAAGTTAAAAGTTGTTTATCTTTTTAACTTAACTTAATTTTTAATTTATGTGTATAATAAAAACCATTTGATCACATATCATGTTTATCTTTTCTTGTGTGACTTTAACTTATTTTAACTTAATTTAATTTTTCTGCATAATCCTAACTTTATTTAGCGAATAGCGTGCAACGTGCTTTAGCATTTTCTATTTCCTCGCTTGTTTAATTATTCAAAAACATTAATTTTTACACCTCCTAAGCACATCATTAAATTTAATTATCTTTAAAGATGAGTGACGATATTATGAGTGATATTTGCTAACTTTGATCACAAAAATAATAAGTAGAAAAGTAGGGTTATATTTTTAAAACAAAAAATTCAAAAACCTATTTGACAGTCCCAAAAACGATCCGCAAAGCGATCCAACGTTTGTATTACTTTTCGTACCGTCACGAAACTATTTTAATGCTGCGCATGCGTCTAAGCGCACCAAAAAACAGTTCAAAAACGATTTCGAAACGATACCGGATTTCTTGTTGGAACAAACCTATAATTGTCGTACGCTACGGTCACGAAGGTCGTCGGTCAGCTAGTGGTAAATTTTTTATCTTTAGTTGTGAGGCGCTGTTGCATTTCATTTAAACTAGTGATGGAACCTTCCGAATGATATTCCGAACGATATTCGAATATAGAAATGTTTCGAATGATTCGAATATTTCTTTCGGATATTCGAATATTCGTATTCCAATCAGCTGGGGTATATTACCGCTACTTATTGAATGATAGTTCATTCAATTCGCGCTTCATTCATATCAAGAATAAAAATTTTCCACAAAATGTCGACTTTTTTGGCGGCCACTGTATACTATTCTATACACCACACCAATAATTACGAATTAAACCGAAAACAAAACTTCCGCCGCACCACCAATAACAGCAAAACAAATTTAAAACGTACAAGAATACGTATGCAAATACAACATCAACCCAATAATAGTCGACTGAAATCAAAAGCCGAAACAAATACTAGCGGATGCGGAGAGCTCGCGAAAAGTATTCCCAGACGCGAGAAGTCCCGAACTCGACACGAATGCCTTGGCGCGATTGTTGTTGTGTAGTTAGTTGCCTACTAACGGGCGTCTCAATATTGTTTATTACGTTAGATTATAGAAAAATCCCAAACAATTAATAATGTATTACAATGTTCGTTAAAAAAATAAATAAATAAGAAAATTAAATGAGTGCATCTTTTATCAAATCATCACCAATAAAAAATATTATTAAAACTAGTTATTTATGCAAAAAAGTGTGTTAACTTAGTCTTTTTTTTACGCACGGACCGCTTCGCTATATAACTTATTCAATTTTTTATTTGGGATCGATTTTTCATAAAATATATTTATATCAGAAATTAAAAACCTAAATATATCCAATAAGCATATTAATAAAGCGAGTGTCATAAACTATGTTTGATAATAAAATAATTATAATAATAATTTGGCAAAAAATGTTTGAATTATACGGTGTTCACTTTAGGCACTAGTGTGTAATGTAAATTACTGGACCTTTTTTGTTATACCCACCCCACAGAAATCGTATAAAAACATGCCAAATTGACAAAAAAGTACACTTTTAGTGATTTATCACGTCTGAAATATAATTGGAGAAAATACAAAGCCCCTTTATCTAACCAGAACTAACCATGATCGCCCTTTCTGGCTGATTCTCGTGGGGCCAGAGGGGGCAGTCATGGTTAGTTCTAGTTAGTTAAAGCGGTTTTTATTTTCCCCAATTATATTTTAGGCGGTTTACTAAAAGTATACCTACAAATTGAAAATAAAACCATTCCTCTCCCATCAATACCTTCGGCCGACTTCGACTGATGTCGTAAATCGTTCGTGTTTGGGAATACTTTTCGCGAGCTCTCCGCATCCGCTAGTAAACAAAATAATTCATTTTTCATCTTCCGACATCTGATTTATCCGGAATAATTCGTTATTTCGAAAGCAAACCTTTCGACTTCGGGGTAAGTCGACGGTTGGCGGTCGGCCAAATGTATCGAATACCGACTGACGTTGATCGGTCAATGTTTCATATGTCGAATGATATTCCGAATATGAAGATCTTCCGGAATACGAATATTCGAATATTAAAATCATCCGAATATGCCCATCGCTAATTTAAACTAGCTCAGAGAGAGATTTGTGTTTAATATTTTATGTATTATTTTTAATAAACAGACTAGAAAATGGTTGTGAAGTGCCAGGTTTGTGGAAAACTGGATTCTCGTAACAAAAATCTTTCGTTACACAGGTAAGTTTAAACAGTCTTTTATAAAACTTCACTTCATTGACGTACAATACCATGGCGAACAAATAACGTTTTGTTGTTAATACCTTTTATGTTATATTTTTGTGGAGATTAACAACGATTGTTTACTTATTTTAGCATAAAATTTGATTACATATATAACTAACAAAAAAATTGTTTAATTATTTTATAATCGATTGAAAGTAACCATCAAGGTATAGTTTTTGTTATAAACTTTTTAATTACATTAATATAGCATATGAACGATTTTAATTATAAAATTTGTTTTAAGGTTTAATGTAGACCAGGAGAGAAAAAAAATATGGTTTTCCCTACTTGAATTTGAAAATAATATGCAGTTTCCACAAATTGCCAAAATCTTTCAGATTATTTTTATTCTTGTGATATTATCACAAATAAAAATGAATAGTTAGTTAAATATTCTTGGATTAGTTAAGAATGCTTTAATAGTGTTACTGAATACAATAAATTATATGCAAAAAACAGTGAAATTTTTTCTCACCTTTTTCCTTTTTTCGTAATCAAAAAACATTAGGCACATAGAAGTTAAAAATACCTACTTTATTTAGAAAAATAAAATTTATTTACAAAAAAGGGTCCTTTTTTATTTAAATCCAAATCCCAAATTTTAATTTTTGTAAAAACTCCCAATTATATTTTAATATTCGTACTGAACGAAACATTTTTTGGTCTATTAATTTCCTCCTCTCACTTTTACAAAATGGTATATTTAAGGGTGGCTGTCAGATGATCTCTTATTCCTTTTTATGACATAAAAGTAAATCTATAAAAATCGGTGGATAGCGATGAAGATAAAAACAGATTTAGGCTTTTTATTATGTATGGTTAATGGTTAACAATGCCAGTTTTCAGAACAGTCGCTTTATATGATAAATAAAGTTTAATTATTGTATTAAACCAATAGGTTTTATTTTCTTGCACGTTCCTCGAAACAGCCCAAAGAAGTTTTCATGGCACTTTATTTGGACTAAGTCTTATAAAATAGCTATTTTTTGGATAATATACTAAAAAAATATATTTTAGTAATTTTCTATAGATAAATAGTTTTTGGAAACGAACTACGCCACTGGTGGGCCGCCACATTTTGCGCTGCTAAACATTTGCGACGTTGCCTGCAGGGACTTTTTTTTATCGAAAGTCATTTTCTTACACAATATGAATGTTTGATACACAACAAAAGCCAATTTATGAATGAACGGTTATATCTCCCTTTGCTTGTATATCTATGTACTAGCACTAACTACTTAATAAATAATTTTAAAAAATCCTGAAATATCAATCTCGAACGCGGCATCTGAACTTAATAAAACAGATTATAAAATTTATTTAACCTTAAAATTTTACAAATTTTATCCTTCTACATTTATGTCCGTTCAGAATCTTCCTAAACAAAACATGCAGGACCGACCTAAGTATGCTTCCTTCACTTTAGCAGGAATGTTTAATCCCAAAAATAAACATTATTGGTCCAGAGAAAACCCTTACCAAATTCAGCAACATAACAATTTTATTATTTCCATGGATTTCTTGAAACTATTATTAAACTTTTTTGTAATTTATTAATAATTTAACCTATAGCTTAAAAATGGTTTATCCAAATATCATCAATGTATATATATTTGAAATTAAAAAAAAGAGATCTTTCGTTGTAGCGCGTAATATACATACAATTTATTTAAAAAAGTTAAAGTTGCCTATATTTTTCCATTTTTTTATTGCGATATTTTTTACTGATAATTTCAAAGGATAATATGAAAAAAATTCTACCATTTTTGTATAAAACATTTTTTTCTGTCTTTAAAAATAAAGGCCTGAGAAGCCACTTAAATATAATCAAAGATCCTGTACATATGATAACCGTATTGTACAATCTATACAAACCAATTTTTCAGGTCAACGGAATAAGAAAAACCCACTACAAACAAAAATGCTGCCAGCAGTGTTGGTCTACATTCATATCTCCACAAATAGTAGGTAATGTAGCTCTGTATACCTGCTGGGCGTTCGGATGGGACGCTTATTGTAAATCTTGCTCACACCATCTCAGCACCCACAAACATATTTATTATGAAACGGAAATCTTTGAGAGAAAAGTGGACGAATCAATGTTGCCTGCCGTAACTACTCAAGAAGAATTGGTTAAGCTTAAAGAAGAGTTAATTCGCTATATCAGTGATAGACAGCAAGAGTTTGAGCATGAACGGCAGTACGTCTTGCAGAGTTGCGCTGTCTTTGATCAGTATTTAAAAAAGAATTCAGTGACTCCCATTGGAAATCCAATAGAGGATTATTTGAAGTACCAAATTGCTAGGTAGGTGTGAAACATATTTACCTCTAGCCCAGTTGGTGGATTAAATTTTACACTATGAGCACAAGTAATTGGCGAACAGGCTGATTTTTTTTAAAGTAGTTTAGAGTATACTGATTGACATAGGTCAATCGATTTCCTAAAGTCCAAAAAAATTTCGAATTGTTTTTTTTTTCAAAATTCTGAAATATTTTGGGCTGCGATGAATATAGAAAAAAATTAAAAATATCGTCTTGTAGGGGAAGTTTTTTTCTATAAAAAAGATATTTTGCGTTTTTTTTCTCAGAGTTATAGTTTGCCCAAAAAAAAATCGATAAGCTATTAAGCCATCTTGCGCTAACAAACAAGCGATAAAATTCACGCTTTAAATTTAAAATCATAACATTACACTCGATTACCTATTACATTATGAATGTAGGAATGCTTTACTCTAAGGAATCGTAGGTAAAAAATTGAAAAAATGCGAAATTTTCAAAAAATTATAAAAAAAATCATGATAATATTTTTTTTGTTTTTTATTTTTCTTGAGTTAAACAATAATAAATATAAAATAAAAATCATTATTTATTTTATTTTTAATAAAATCAGTAGAAATTACATGTTACAAAGCTACAAATCATCTACTTTATCGTTATCATTATCACTGTTTTCAGCATCAGACTCGTCAGAACTTGTCTCTGTTGTAAGTTGTGGAAAATTTTTGCATGTATCAGGATCACAAGTTTTACAGACTGAGGAACACAGCAATCTGCTTTTTTTGCAAGTGCATGTTTCTCTCATGCACCCAGTTGTGCATGAACAAAAAAATCATTTTCATTATGTACTCTGGAGCCGGTCATTTTAATATGTTGTAGAATTGTCTTTTTTCACAACACCTTTCTTCAGCTTCCGAAACTCATTTGAGGGTCGAAATAAACCAAATTACTTTCTCGAACTAGTGCAAAAACACGTCGTTTTTCGCACGTTGTCCATGAGGCCTAAGAGAAGATGAATAGTCATTTTTAATATGAAGTACGTAGTGTAAAAATATCAAGTTAATAATTGGTTATATTCAGGATTAAAATAGATTTAAAAAAAAACACTAAAAAAGACAGTTCCGTCAGTTGACCTGATAATGAAATGTAAAAGACAAAACATTGTATCGAAAAAGTAATTACTTTTCCTTATCTATAATGCTTACTCTAAGAAATAAAAGTCTTTAGGGATGTTTTAAATACATTTATAAAAAATATTCCAAAAGGCAGTTGCAATCATCTTATGCGAGTCAATAATATAATAATCTCCATTATTGAGATTCGTCGTGATGTATAGGGTCAGCGGTGTTCCATTTTCTTACATTACGTTTTTATTTTCACCAGTGTGGATTACTCCATGAAATGAAAGTTGATTTTTATCACCTTTCATCTCACGGGTCTGTACATCATCCTCATTGCATACCGGATTGTTGCCACAAAGAGTTATACTAAAATTTCTATCAGTGCTATTTATAGGGAATGTATTTCCTAAATGTCTTAAAAATTTGCCGTCTATGCAGTGGCGGCTCGTGGATTTATTATTGGGGCACAAAAAATATAATAGAAAAAAGTGTGATATTTACCTTATTTAAATGTAAAGTCTTTGTTCTGTCCTTTTTATTAGAAAACGAATCAGTCACTTTATTATCAAAGTCAGGTATAGATTGTATAATTTTTTTCAATTGATAAAACAGCTAGGGCATTAAGCCTTCTTGCAGCATCGTATTTCTCAAAAAAGTTTTTTATGCGATGTAATGTTGAAAAACATCTTTCGCATTCACTTGTTGACATTGGTGTTGTACAAATAATATCTGCGAGTTTGTAAGTTTCTGAAAACACAGTTTTAAGATTATTGTCGGATAAGAACATTAAAAGGGCAAAACTCCTTCAATCCTGCACATATCGTCCCTGTCGTAAATGGCTGTTAATTCAGTTTTAATTTACCACTGTCAAGCATGGGATAAGATTTCACTGTTAAATCAAAATGTTCTTGGGGAAAGGCACCTCTGTAACTTTCAAAATTTTAGAAAAAATAGTTTCGCTGCACTTAAATGGTCTTTAAAATCAAATCTGTCTCTAATTTTAATAAAAGCCCAAAAACGTTCATATACTTGTCATCAATGACATATCAATTATAATAACCATTTTTGCTGATTAGATGCATCAGTTGTTTCGTCACTTCTAAACCACAAAGTTTCTTTTATTTCTTTTAATAATTCGATTCGATAAATCTCAAAAGCGTCCAACAACTCATTTTGTATGGTTTTTGAAGTACCTTTAAAACTTTCGATTCTTTTATATGTATACCACGGATGGAGTCTAATTCAGCAGCAAAGTTTATTAACCCCACATAAATACCTGGATTATTCGAAGATTGTTTCTCGTCATTCCTCTAAGCGCTAATTCAAATGCACCACAAAACTTTATGCACATAATCAGTCTTTGCAAAATATGTCTATTTTTTTGTACCTGTTCATTTTGCTTCAATTTTTCCCCACTATCACTGTCTAATTGTTCTCGTTGTTTGTTTTCCCCAAAACACTAAAGTCCATGTATGATTTAAGATGGGAAACCGAATTTTCGTGTTTTTTTGCTCTGTCTGCTATATGTTTTAAATCATCCACACCGTTTCGAGTCCAAGCTGTAATTTTGTTTCTAAACAATATAACAAAACAAAACAATTTATTTGTACCGGACAACCACAAATCCACTTATATTTATCGTAAATATTTTTTTGTTGAACCTATTATATGTTCTAGTTTTACTTGAACTTGAATACTTTATATCTAAATCAGGAGTAGATCGACCAATCTGTTTAACTAAAACTTTCTGTTCAAACGTCAAGGGACCGTTCTCTAAGAGGTAGCGAACCGTTTATTTCGGATTCCATTATCAGAAATACTTAAACTTCACCAATAATTAAACTTCATAAAATTTATTCTGATATCGTTTTCTTAACGCAAAAATAAAACTCCGTACCGTCTACTTAAAAGGTTTATTCAAGACTACTTTAACTAATAAAAATACCCAAACATAGAACCCGCCAAGAATGCAATAAAAAAAACGGATCGATATTCGATTCCCAAAACATAAACTTGCACGGCGGCAAAAAACAGGTTACAGATTAGAAAATAATTTAGCTTTCATATGAACAGTAAATAAAAATTATAAAACTCAAAAAATTATTATCATGCATTTCCCGCGCAAACCACAACTGTTGGATAGTTGGAGACACATTCGGCCGTGCCCATCATTCGGCTAAAAATTGCTAACGCCGAGGATGTCGTCCTTCCGATTATGGGCTCGAAGGACAAAATTCAGTGTTCCCCGGAAATTAGTTTTGAGTGCGTTAATGCTCGATCCTCGCAGGTGTCGTGTAGGAAGTAACTTTTGAGTATACTTCATGGCAATAGACATAAACTCGAATAAAATAAATATTACAAAAAATATTAGATTTAGAATTAAATAATATTTGAAAGAGCGTGGGGAGTGAAGAGAGTGGGCACGTTCCCCTGTCCCCCTAAGACCGGCCGCCACCTTATGTAAGTGGTGCATTTTGGGAAAATGTCAGGTCCGTAATTTGACCTGTCCAAGACAAAACTTTGTATCGCAAAAGTAATTACTTTTCCTTATCTATAATTCTTACTGTAAAAATAAAAGGCTTTAGGGCCTTTTAAATACATTATAAAAAATATTCCAAAAAGCAGTTACAATCATCTAGTATCCGTAATCTCCTTCTTTGGGATTTGTGATTA
>JAHBCN010017001.1:0-18630 GCA_019359885.1 Listronotus oregonensis | reverse complement strand
ATCACAACATGCATCTCTAACATCAGTGAGTTGAAGTAAATGAGCTGCTGGAAGAAGGACTTGGACATTTTCCTCGGTTACCTGGAAAAGTAATAAAAATTTTTTATTCAAGTATGTACCTTCATCAAAAAATATTATTATTATTAATATACAAACACAATCTTTCATTGCTATTTACTATAGTTTTGATGACTAGATTTTTGTGCAACCCTTTTAACTGGATAAAAATGTCAGTATTATAAACTATCTTATTATTTTAAATATTAAACTTTTAATCCATAACCTTCAGCCAAACGCAGACACCAAAGAGGTCTTAGAACACACATACCCGGTGTTATATTCATAGGTCATTCTATAGACCACCAGCATGACAGCTTCGCTATGACATTATGCAAAAGGGATAGGTATAGAAGTGAAATTAGCAACACAGTACACATGCTATTACTTATGCTAAGCACTGCCATCTGACAATGAAAGGTCTAATATTAAAACAGAGAAAATATTCACTTTATCATTGTCTTTATATTTACCCAATCAGAAATGGTTGTCTTACTATCCAATGACACTTTCACAGCTTGTGTTCTACCAGTTAAGTATGATTTTATCCAACCAAGAGCCGGCCCTCTAATTCCATATTTTTCAATTTTACTAGTAAGCATAGCATGACTTAGAGTATCGAAAGCCTTGGTAAAATCGTAGAAAATACCTACAGACTTTAGTTTTTTATCAAAGAAGTTATTCAAAATTTTAGAATATAAAGCCAGGAACTGCATCAGTTGTAGATCGACCAATACGAAACCCATACTGTCTACATGTCAGTATGTCAAACCTGTCCAAGAAACTAAGGAGTCTCCTCCTGAAACACCTCTCGAACACCTTCGAGAAAACCGACAAAAGTGCAATGGGTCTGTAGTTCTCCACCAATGATTCATTTCCCCTCTTATGAATTGGCACAATAGCATTCTTTAGATTTTTCGGAAAATACCCATACTCAAAGGAAAGATTAATTAAGAATGTAAGTGGGATAAGAATGCTCTGAGAACAAACCCTCAATAGGTTACAAGGAACTTCATCATGACCGCAAGATTTTTTGTTGGAAACTGACTTCATGATTTCTAGAACCTCAGTCTCAGTAAACGGTGCCAAGAAAAAAGTTTTGTGGAACCAGGACTGGCAAAGATGTACCTCCAGTTTGGTCTGAATGACCCACGTAGTTGAGTTACTAGACTCCAATGAATATAATCATTGAAGGCATTAGCAATTTCGGAATGTTCACTGATTTCAGTATTGTTGCTCACTATGATTTTAGGTATTTTTGGCCTGGACTTGGAGTTATTAGTATGAGAGTTGATAATAGACCAAGCAGTTTTTGAAGGATTTGTTGAGTTAAGTAACTGTCTAGAATTATACTGTTTTTTAGCTAGAGATATATTGTGTTTGTGAATTTTCATTTTTGCTTTATAAGATTGTAATAGTTTTGGATCTTTAGAGAGTTTAAATTCATTATGAACCTGTCTAGTAACCTTCCCTCTTTTTGATAATATGAGGCGTAATCCACTTTGAACTCTTTCCCTTTTAGGCCTGTTACGCTTGCTTTGCCAATGACAGGAAGGACATTTCTAATAAGTTGTAAAATGTAGAAAAAAAGTAAGTAAATTTATTCTCCATGTCCAAGGTTTCAAATTCAGAGAGTCAATCCTCCTTCAATAACAAATACTTAAAATAATTAACATTTTCTTGAGAAAAGTTTCTCCTCTTTTTAGTAAACTCTTGTTTGTATACCAGACGCAGACGGAAAATGCAAAATTTGAGCTCTATGATCAGACAGTGTTGTATCTATAGTGTTTACATGGGTAAAGTTAACATTTGTAAAAGATATTATCCAAAAAGTGCTTACTAGAGTCGCCAGGAATTCTTGAAGGCTCAAAGAAGGATTGATTTAAACCATATGAATTAAATATATTTGAAATAAGAATTGATTCCCTAGAGTTTACTACATAAGATCACAGTTAAAATCACCACACACAATCAAAGAACATATTCTGTTTACATAAATGAGCCAACAGTCTTTCCAAAGAATGACAAAATAAGTCCCAGTTGGCATCCGGTGTGACGATATAAGGCAGCAAATCATAATTTTAGTCATTACGCAATATCCAGAACAGAACTTCATTCCGGTAGAGTTCAAAAATGTTTTTCCGCTCGAAGGAACAATATGATCCAGGGACAGTAGTGAACATTCACCAAGGTCCATGGCAGGATGGAATATTGCCCACACCACCCGCACTAGTGGTGCCTCGACCAGTGCTCCGTCTGCAGAAGGATGGCACCATCACATACCCATTTAAAGAAAAGCATGCGGCCATCAATCCTCAGTAAACCAAGTTTCCGAGATATTAATAGTATTTTCCGACAATTCACTGAGTGTAGGAAAAGCTCCAATTCCAGTGACTTAAGTCTGATACTTCTTAGCGTACCGATTCAATACACGAACAGTATTCCTAGACAAATTCTCGTCTATGTATGAAGCTAAACATATGCCCATGATCTATTGTCACAAAAAATTAAAATGTCATATTTAAGACCTATAATATGTATTTAAAAAGGGCAAATCATATAAACTTTACATTAAATAAAAATTTTAACAAAACATGCTAACATTCAAATTCACTATTTTTGCACAAAATTGTATTTAACGGAATATAATCGTTAATAAGGTTTTTGGGGAAAAACCCCTGGTAAAACATTGCTAAAAATAAGAAATTTTCGGTTGCATTAAAATTTTAAAACGCGATCCAAATTTAGTATTTTCTCGGATAATACTTTTTACTGCTCGATTTACTGTGCAATAAACGTCTACGAATTTAGTATTCAAAAAGTCACAATGCAAATTATATATTATTAACAAGAGAATTTATCATGGTTAAAATAAATTACTACCTATTTATTTCAGTCAGTTTGAAGAAAACAAAACACATTTTATTTTAATTTTACATATAAAAGAAAAAACACATTTTTTTTAAACCAGCAATTTGTCCTATTCCAAAATTTAAGAAACCGAAAAATTACGTTTGCCGCCATTATGCGTCTTTGGAAAGGCTGGCAACATTATGTGGCCAGAATCAAATCATTGTTGGCAAATACCTATATGGGACTAATAATTGTACTGATTGACTTATACTGTTGTCAGCTTATACTGCTGTTAAACTGTTTTTATGTTAATAAAGCGTCTATTTTCTTAAACGTCTTAGGCACAAAAACCACTATTGACTTACCTGTACTTCTGATGTATAAGAATATTCAACCAATAATTCTAAGGCATAGTGATCGACTTCTTGGATTACTATTCGATCTTGTCTGCTTTCTTTCAAAAACTTGAAAACATTGCATAAAAATATGGAGAACAAGTTGCTAAAACCATTTTGTGTGCTGGTATTTTACCTACTGAATTAGCAATTAATGTGACATCACACGAAAAGTTTTTTTGTCTAAAAATTATTTATTCTTATCAAAATTGCTCACAAATCCATGCCAATGCATGACATTCAGATCCCTTTAAAAAACCTGTTACCGCATTCCCCCTTTTTACAAACTCTTAATATAATTAGGACATTCCACTCAATTGGTTAATACACTGGGTGAAATCTGATATGACTATTGGTTCTCTGTGTGCAGTAAGTTTATACTTTTTTTTTATTTAACTACTTAAATCCTTAAAAAATTCAGTAAAGGAACTCTACATAATTTGATTAAATCTGTAATTTTACCCAAACAATTGATGACTAACCTGATTTATTGAAAATTAAAAATTCTGCGAAAAAATTTTAAAAAAATTATGTGAAATAGATATCAATAAATATTTCTGTAACTCACGACACAGAAAAGATAAAAGATGGATTAATAAAGATTCTAAAATTTAATAAAAACCAAATTTTAAAAGTATCCCAAACTTAGAAGTATGCTTAGTTTTTTAATGTCCTTTGTTGTATAAACATTATTATAAATACTTAAAAACCCCAAATCTCCATTTTGAATTCTATTAGTATATACATATATTCATAGTGTGTTTGTAAATGGGGAGTGGAACATTTGCTTAACTTGTTAAATATAAAAACGAACAAGCACAAACTAAAATGTTCCCGGAAAAAATGCTCATATTATAGTTTAGTTTAGTTTATGTTTTTTTCATTATTTTAATTTCTGAACACTAGTAATTATTCACCCAGTTATATATATTTCATTAATAATTAAAAAAAGTTCAAAAGACCTTAAAAATAAGATAAAGTAATTTACCACACTATTGGTAATAACTTAAAATGTTTCTATATTTGGTGTGACTGCCGTCCATTTCTGTTTTTGCTTATTTTTCCTATTTCCTTGAGAATTTCAAGATTTTTTTTAAATTTATTATAGAAAGTGCCAATTTATTATGGTCAATATTTGATTGAAGAATATGTTGGTAAAACATTTCCCAGAAGTAATCTGTGAAGAACATAGGTCCAAATATCCGGACTTGTATAAATCGATGAAGGTTACCATTAAACAAAGCAATTTTCGCAATGCTTGGAAAAGAGAGATTTGGCCTAGCGGGGCCCTGTGTGTCTCGGTTTTTTATGCGAGAAAGAGAGACACTGTCACAGACATCGAGGACAGTGGTCTATTTAGCACAAAGTTAAATAAACCAAAATGTCACGCATCCTGCAGGAGGATTTCAGCAAGTACCTATTATCCAGAATAACCGCTGGTCTAAAGATCAAAGACGGAAGGGTTTTTACCAATTTTATTAGCATCAGGAAGAATAAGACATTGTTGTTCTGATTAGAAACATGTTGCTGATTGTTACAGCATTTCAGCTCCTGAATTATATGATAATAAACAATTCTTCTATGTAGAGAGAGATAGAAACAATAACGGCCACTTTCAAGCAGGAGGTGATGTTTGGCTGCTTTTTAACAAAAGATCTTTTATGAACATATTTGAGTCAAATTGTGAGGGTAGAGTGCATATTTTTTAAACTAAACTTAAAAAAATGTTTGTCCTTCTATCTGTAGTAGTATTTTCAACCAAATTCTAGTCTAGAAAGTTACATTAATTATTTTAATCAATGCTGAAAGTCTTTTAATTCAGGAGAAGCGCTAAAGTTTTAATTTTAGGAGATTTCTAATTTGCCTTCATTTAATATCTGTGATAATAATAAGAATAATGTATTATTAGAGTTCCTTAATTTTAAATAATTTAAAGCAAATGAACACGATAAGAAATTTTAGGGATAGATGTCTGGACCTGGTTTATGCACGAACATGGAGGTACCTCAAACTAATAAACCTATCAACCCGGCTTGTTGGTGAGGATCCTTATCATCCAGCACTAGTTATTTCAACTTTGTTTGAAAGATAAGTACTCTAACCCAGTATATCTATCATATCTATATCTATCACAACTAAAATATAATTATTCAAAAGGTAATTACTCACTTCTATATAACTTATTCAAGAAATTTTGATTGGTCGGAAATATTTAAAATGGCAGATGTGGCTAGTAGTCTACAATTTTTCTATGATCACATGTACCGTTATTGGACATGGCAATTCCCAAACATCATGTCAAAAAATACAAATTGTAAGCCTAGATTTCCTCTCTATGTGTACTCTACTAATTTAGTGCGTAAAATAAAGGAAAAAACAAAATACACAGGTTAATCTCAAAAAATCATGCCAATCCACAAAATGCATGAGTTACTTTAACGAGTTAAGAAAAATTATCCAAGTTACAAACAAATGCTGAATATAAATTGCATAAGAAAAACCTCGAAAACAATATAAATCATGACCCAAAATCATTTTGGCAATTTATACGTGATAAAACTGAAAAAAAGTGGAGTATCAAGGGAAATGAAATGTGGCAAAAATTCATACAGTAATTCTGGAGATGCTTGCAAATGTCTTTTTCTGACCATTTTCAGTCAGTATATGAACAATCTACAAATGAAAACACATGCAACTTAAACTTTGGCAGCAGTACTTTTAATTTTTCTATGATAACGGAAAAGAATATTCCTGAGTAGTATTAAAAAACTTAAACCTAAAAAAATTCACGGGCCTGACAAGTATACCTGCATATATATAAGGGATTGTCAGAATACACCAGCATCACCCTTAAAACATATTTTCAATTTAGCCATCAAAAATAAGTACTTTCAGAAGCCCTAAAAACGGCGCAAATAACACCAGTTTATAAGAGCGGAAATAAAAAATGAAATAAAGAATTACAAGACCCATTCAGTTTGATTAATGTTGCAGGTGAAAATTTATGAGACAATACTTTGTGAAGACTTAACTGCCTTTTGAAACCAAAATTGTCTATTTTTCAGCATGGTTTTCTGGAGGATAGATCCACGGTTACAAATCTGACAATCTTGTCACAACTGGCAATGAAGCTATACAAAACAAGTAAGGGTCAATTGGATGTCATATACACCGACTGTGAAAAGGCATTTGACAAGGTCAACCACGGCATATTGTTGGGGAGGCTTGTGGAGCTTGGAATCTCTGAGGATGCATATCATTTTATAAAATCATATCTTACAGGTAGAAGGCAGTGGGTGAGGGTTGGTGGAAGCTTGTCGAGGAGCTTTGTTGTCACCTCAGGCATTCCCAGCAGGGAAGTAATTTGGGACCTTTGCTTTCTTCTTGTGCTTTATCAACTCTTTACCAGATTGCCTAATTCATTCCATAGGACTTCTTTTCGCGGATGATTTTAAGCTCTGCAGGATCGTAAAAACTCAGAAGGATTGTGAAAAGTTACAAAAAGATATAGATAATGTGAGTAAATGGTGTAAAGAAAACAAAATGTTCTTAAATATACAAAAATGTTCAGTTGTAAAATTCACAAGAAGAACAAACCCTATTTTGAGTACGTATAGAATTGGGGAATTTGATTTAAAATGTGAAAAAAGAGGTTATAAGAATTTGGGAGTACTATTTCAGTCTAATCTGAAGTTCAGTAACTCCAGTATGCTTTTATAAAAAATAAAGCTGTAAAGGCACTGGGATTTACAATTAGGAATAGTAAAAATTTTAAGGTCTCCACAATAATTAAATTATATAATAGCTTAGTAAGGCCACATCTTGAATACACATCACAAATATGGATGCCTATGGAGACCACACATGATGATCTTTATAGAAAGAGAGTACAAAAAAGGTTTTGAGGGAGTATCTCTATGTTGTTAAATATAATAATTATCCATTTAGAATTTCGTATAAAAGTATGCTAAGTAGTTTTAAGGTTACATCGTTGTCCCAAAGAAGAAAAAAACAAGCTGTGATATTTTTATATTATGTAATATATAACTTAAAATACAAAGATTGTAATTTTATCAATTATGTTAACTTAAATGTTCCAAAGATAAACTTAAGAATGTCATTAAACCGTAAAATATTTAGGGTAGACCCATTTAGCTTATCTCCTTTTAACCGTATGATGGCTGTGACAAATGAGCTGCTCAGGGAGGTCCAGACAGATTTCTTTAACGATAGTCTAAAAAAATTGAAATCTGTACTTTAGTAAAATTATATTTTATTATATGTTATGGTTGTTCCGTCTTTGTTTTTTAGTATGTTTTTTTGTTTTTTTTAGATGTAAGATTACTTTTTCTTGTTTTTTAATTTTAGGGTCTTTACATGTAATTACCTTACCTTTTTTGGTGTTTGTAAAGAATACAATAAATAAATAAAAAATAAATAAATATACTAATTTCTCGGGTTTCGTTCCTATATGGTCATAAATATAGTCGAGCATTTTACAACTCTATATAATCACTTACTTTCTCATCGAATTCATAATTTCAAAAGCCTTTTGTGTGTGTAGAGCATTCTTGTACGGTCGCCTTTCTCTGTAAGACAAATGTCTTTGGCAATTTTGAGGAACATGTTTCTGAGAGCTCTCATCTAGGGAGTTTTGGCTGGCACATCTTGTTAGCATTAAGGTGCTAGAACATTGGACAACAAAAACACATTTCATTAGACCTGTTAACAAGAGTTTTGAATATATTTTCATAGACAAAACAAATAGGAATCATGTTTGGATTCACATATGTCCTTATATTTTTTGTTAAATGTTTGTGTAAAAAAGAAAATAATTTTCTGATGTTTAAAAACATATAGGGAAATAAAACAAAATTACTTTCAAAAATTTTAATGGTTACCGCGGCAGAAGTTTAATCCTCAATGATGCCTTTTTTCTGAGTAATATTACTTAGGTATATTAAAATACATTAGCTTCCCAGTCAATAACTCGAAAAATACTTTACTTAAACTAACTTGTAAAATCAATACAATGACTAAAATTGTTAGTCAAGTACATAAAGCTTCAATACTCAAAAAAGGAAAAGATTAAACAAATACTCATGTGACTACCTCTATTTATAATACATACACAACTTTGTATTTAAGAATTTTTGTAAGTAATCTAAGTTTTTTTTTGTGTTATCAAAGAACGATGTAGTAACTTATTTTTTGTTTAATTTATTTTATAATCTGATTTTTATACTTTAAACCCTCTGTTTAGTTCCAATTTAAACTCTTAATTTTTATTGTATGTATTTTATTAACTAAAGCAAAGGTAACGAGTGCAGATACAAAGTACCCACTGCTGTGTTCACACATGGTGTTCGTGGTTGGGCCCAGTAGGATCTTTTGGAACATGCGCTAGAGTTGCTGGTTATCGGCAACTCTTTTGGCTAGCGTATGGAACGGGATCCGAAGCTAAGATGACCACAAAGGCCTAACTCAAGGTGTTAGCTTACCGTGTTGATGAGTGAATGACATTCTGTGCCTTAAACAGGTGTCTCTGAGATACAGGGCGACCCCTCAGGAGCATCTAACCCTGCGGTAATGCAGGGCTCCGCCGTTCTTCCTTATTTCCAAACAGAAAGCGGACAGAACCGCTTTCATAGGAAAAAAGTCACAAAGGTGCGCTGGACCGAAAGCGGAAAAATACGTTTCGAGAGGTGCCACCTGTTGTCACAAGCAGACAAAGGTAAGCAAACGAGAAACGGGTGAATCTGTTTCGAAAGGTGCCCCTAAAGTCACTGACGCCTGTATCCTGCGGGGAAGGGCCTAAACCATCCGGAATAAACAGGTGCTTAGGAAGGGATCCCTGAATCCAAAAACAGAAGGCGGACAAAACCGCCTTTATAGGGAAAAAGAGGTTCCTTGGTTTTAAACAGAAAGCTAGATAGGACCGTTTTCATAAGATAAGGCCGGAGATGCGGCCTCAGATGGAAGATCTGGTTCCTGTAACAAGGACCCGGAAGCTACCCACGTCTCTAGACCGGGAGGGAATGACGGATTTAATCGTCTGCTCGTCATACTCTCCAGGAGACAGAGACACCAGAACACATATTGTGCTCGTTAAATGAATATTTATCTCACTTATTTTCATATTAAGTCGGCCATAACTTTAGTATATTTTATATGGAAAATAAAGAAATTGTGTTATTTTGTGATAATGTGAGTAAATCAATTTTTCCAGACCATATGTGTTTTATTATGGTGTAACAAATGAGTAAAAGTAAAATAAAACATAATATTTAAATATTGCTATTTAAAAAAGGCATTAAAGTTCAAAGAAGCAGCTTGACCATCCATATCAGTGAGTTTTGCAAATGTGAACATGTACTGCTTTTTCTTTGTTAAATATTTACTGATTGGCGACACATTAATTAGTCTTTTCATCACAGATATTTTTTATTGCATCATACATTCCAACACCTTTGTGCAGTAAAAAATTAATACCACTGTATGATCTGTAAATTTTATGTTTAGACCTGATAGCATATATTACTCAGTATATTAATGTCTTTATATACAAAATACAATATGATTAATTGTGCCAGAACAGATTCTGTGGAATTCTGATATTTACATCATACCCATTTCAATAATAACTGTTGGTTGATAATAATAAGCATGTGCCTTTGGGAAAAATGGCAATAATAATGGCAAGTGCATTCCTCATGATGTCTTTGGCTTAATAAAATAAAAATTTTTGGTATAAATATTTAAATCCAATCTATTTGTAAAACTGCCAGTAAGTGCTGAGGAAATATAACAAAAAACCTTAATTATCTATTTGCTTATTTGCCAGAAAATCAATCTCTGTGTTATTTTGCAATGACAACACTAAGTGCTATATTTATGATGGTAAGCTTTATCAATACTGTTTGCTACAGTATCGCGTTCAGTAAATTTAATACAGGAAGTGCCTTTTAATTAAAAATTTGAAATTGTTTACTTAAGTTTTTTGTACAGTGGGTTCCTTTTAAATGGAAATACTGTTGTTAAAAAATAAATAGACAATAATTATTACACAATTTTGTAATTATAAAGGCTTGATAACAAATATTACATTTTTTAACGGTTAAAAATCATTGAATTGTGTTTTCTACCATCTTTGCTTACCTGCTCTGCCTCTCCATGGGAACTTCTTGATTATTTTGTTCCATTCCTAACAAAAACACCCCCAAAAACTGATTAGTCGTAATCTACAATGCAAACTAAAACATGCTTTTTAAAATATTTTATAAAAAGTATCGAAAGGTTTTTCGGTAAGGTCAAAATAAACAAAAATTTGATTACAAATAGCCAGAAAAATCGTTTCACTCATCGAACAGATGACTTTTTGCGTTTCGCGCCTGCGTTTAGTGAGAACTAGTGCTGTAGAGTAAATAAGCGTTAATGTAGTGACTAAAAGTAACGACACAATTTTTTGTTACGGTGTATGTATTTATCTCTAGAAAGGTAAAATTTTACTTATCGGACATGACGCAGATTTTGATAATTTTTTGGTAATTGTCTCGAAAGTTGCCTCCTCTTCGATTTTGACCAAATTTGTTATACGGGTTTTTTTTTGAGACGCTGATTACGAATCTGAAAAAATAATTTTTCGGCAATGTTTTGTTTTGGAGATATTCATAATCAAAGTTGAAATTTAATAATCATTTTCTCTATATTCCTCCTTCTTTTTGTACACTATTCTTAATTTTTACACTAAAGTGGCACACAATATTTTATAAAAACCTTTTAAATCCTTGTATTTTTATTTATTTTACACCTTTTTTCCATTAAATTGCAAACTTTTAAGTTCAAAGGCCCGCCATATTTGCTGATAAAATCTCTAGTGTATACATGGTTGCGGCCACGTTGCGGCGTTGAGAGTGAAGGTTTACAATTAAATGCTAAAAAGTGTAAAATAAATATAAAAAGAAGTTTTTTAAAGGTGTTTGTGAAATATTGTGTGCCAATTTAGTGTAAAAATCAAGAAGTCTGCGGAAAAAGAAGAAGGAATGATGTAAATAGCTTAAATAAGGTTAGTTTGATTTTTAACTTTGATGATGAATATCTTGAAAGCGAAACCTTGCCGAAAAAATATTTTTTTTAGATTCGTAATCAGCGCTCCAAAAAACTCCGAGTAATAAATTTGGTCAAAATCGAAGAAGAGGCAACTTTCGAGACAATTTCCGATTTTTTTAGAAACGGGTTTTTTTTGGTAATTTATTTTTCCGGCAACCTCCTTTTTCTGAGTTATGAAAACATACACTGATTGGGCACTTAAATATTTAACAAACACACCAAAAAATTACGAATTATTGCCCATTTTTAGTAAAAAAACACAAATAGTCCAGTTTTTTAATGTAATATACCCTAATTATAAATTAGGCAACCAGTTAGGTGGGCCCCACCCACCGATCAATCAGCACATGTTATAGTCCGATTTTTGTAATCAAAGAAAATTGAGAATTTGAAAAAACACACACGAAATAGAAAGGGGTTTTGTAGAGATCGAACGCTGTAAGAAGAACACCGATACGTCACGGTCTCATATGGCAAACCCGTATAAAACCGTGACGTATCGGTGTTATTCTAACAGCGTTCGATCTCTACCCTTTCCTATTTTGTGTTTTGTACTAGGCAACACTGAATACAGCTATACAATCATATGACAAAGATAAGAAAAAATGGGAAAACCAATTATTAATCTTTGACTTTGACTTCTCAACCTCCTTGGTATCTGTCATTCTGTATCTGTATCTGAGATCTGTATATATAGTCACAAACGTTAACCAAGCCATACAAACTGGTTTTTGAATTTTAGGAGATTCCAAGACCACTCCTAAGTATTTTCATTAATTATTGAGTAGTTATCCTTGAAGGTAATGTATTTTTTTTTGTAGAAAATAGGTCATTTCTTTAGTATTTTCGTTTTGTGTTGTAAGTTGCTTCGTCTGTAAAAGCTTTGTCAAAACATGAGCAAACTTTTGGATTTCGTCTATTGGCGCATTGTAGATTTTATAGGTTTTTTCACACGTCGAATGGGTGCTTTTAGGTCCAAACCAGCCAACATGTCCTCAGCCTTAGCCGGAGAAGTTAAAGATCTAATTTCCAGTGATAAAGTGGTCATTTTTTCAAAAACCTATTGCCCCTACTGCAAGCTTGCAAAAGAGGTTAGTTTTAAGTTAACTTTTTGTTATGATATACCTAATTTAAAATACTTGTATATTTTAGGTATTCGACAAACTTAAGGAGAAATATACAACAATCGAACTTGATTTAAGAGATGATGGAGAGGAAATTCAAGGCATTTTGGGTGAAATAACTGGTGCAAGAACTGTAAGTATAGTACATTTTTGATATGTATTCTGTAAAATTATTTACTATTGGACATGCATGATGAACAATATTTTTTAATTGTAAGATTGTTTCTTTTACAAGAAAGTGGGTCAATTATTGGCCATGAAATTGGGGTTTGGCATTTAAGAAAGAGGTGCTAAAAATAAAAAAAAAATATAGGAAATGTTTTTTTTTAAGTTTTAACCTCAAGTTCAATTAGGGGTATTTGTACTGGCTAAAAATAAAAAATGTTCCTAATTTTTTTTTAACTTGGCCAAAAAGTCGAATTTTAAAGGCCTCAGATCAACATTAAGTTTACAAAGGAAAATAACCTAAAAGTCAAGTTGCTCAGCAAGAACTTAACGCTTGTAATACTATGCTACCTATACAAGACTGCTAACAAGCATTTTTACTAAGCCAAAAGTGCTCAAAGCATTACATTTTATAATGATTTAGGAAGAGTACTATGTACTTAATTCTTAAAATACAGTAAGGTTTAAGACGTAATAAGTAGTTATGACTAAATTAAACATTTACATAGTCTTAGATTAGGATTTACAGGTACAACATTTTAGTGGACAATAATAAGAGAATTTTTTTTCTAGGTGCCCCGGGTTTTTGTCAAAGGAAACTGCCTAGGAGGAGGATCAGATGTCAAATCTCTGTATGAGAAAGGAGAATTACAAACTTTGGTTGCTGCATAATTTTTTTTTACTTTAATAAAATTGTGCAAATGCTTGGCTAATTTAATTTTTGTATATTCTACTCCAATTGTTTAACTAAAAACTGGCCAAGTGTTATGTAAAACAAGTTCCTCAATATTGTTACAGTTCTTTGGTACCTAGGTATACAAGATAGGTATATAATATTGCTTTACAATGTTTTAGGTAAAATCATCAAGATATCAGAGTACTTAAACAAGCAGATTTAAAACAGCAAGTCATGTTTAAAAATATGTATAGTCATGTAGGTTTAATCTGTAAATTGAGAATTCTAAATTATTTGTAAATGTTTGCTTATTATTATAAATAAAGCATGTAAAGTAAAAATATCTTTATTTATTTAAAAACAAAAATGTATGTTCAAAATTACAATTTTTTCTTTTGAAAATATTAATGACTCATTAAAATTTTCTACAAATAAGAAAAGTAGCCACGTCAAGCAAGGGTAAAAATACACAAAATAGATAGGTGGCAAACATAACCTCAAAAAAAATATATTTAGTACTTTTCATTAGCGGAAAAATGAATATTCCGTATGCCAAAATAGCTATATATTTATTAACATTTTTGGGATACATTTATTCAGGATATGGCTCTGGACTGTTAGGGAACTTGAGAGACGCGATTCTTACAGCTGAAACAGTGTTTGGGGATGTTTTAAAAAATGCTGTAAAAGTGGCGCAAAAGTTTGGTACATTGCATGATGTTTTTAACCAAGCAGTAGAGGAGGATTGCATTTTTAAGTGCCCATCAGGTAATTACTTATAACAATAACATTTATTACTTATTGTGTAATTAAATGTAATATAATTAAAATATAAAATTAATAAATCTGTCAATAATACAATTTTTTGCATTAGAGATGTTGTTCTCTATCGATTTTTCTATATTACTCTATTGCCGCCTTCAAGTATATTTACTCTACTTAAATATATTTAGTATATGTTCGAAGATTGCCGGTAAAGTTGTTTATGTAGTATTGTTATTTTTTATCTTTTTCATTGTAAAGCCCGTGTAAAACCGGATTCTCATGTGTCCGATTTATAGATGGGTCGTTATTTGGGTAACGTTATTTTACTAGAACGAAACGTTACGTTACTAACTTTCAAAATCACTCGTTACCAAGGAACGAAAAAATTGCATCATCTGACGGGCCTAGTCGCCTCAAATAGGCGACAGACGACTGTGTACCGTGATTGTGCGCCTGCCCGTGCAGGCATGCCCGACGTTATTCGAGAACGATAAGCGAATGAATTAACATTAAAAGTTATTACTTATTAGATATTTTTTATTGGCTAACGGCAGGCACGAGAATCCAAGGACAGACAAACCGATTGCCCGTTCTCAAGGGTGGTAAACTAAATAAGGAGTGCTGGATCCCATTTAAGCCCATATACGCCAATTTAAATGTCAATTCAATATTTGCGACGCATTTTTGACGTAATTGATTTGCCTATTGTTTTGTTTACAAGTAGTATGAAATCTTAATTTTTATTTAATGGTATACTAGAAGGTCTAAATTTAAATTAGTTTTTAAACAACTGAAAATTAGTTTTTAAAGGTTGAATCTCGGGTTGAATATTTAACAAAAATTAATAAAATAAATTTACCTTCTGGGCAAAATGGTGACGACACAAACATAACCTTATCTGTGGACAAATCTTGGACAAATAGTAAAAATCGAGCACTCCTTGTTAAGTTGTAAGTAACCCTTACCCGTTCCTCGATTTAAGAACAATAAACGAATTTCATGTCTAGGGACATCCCCAAGAATGGATCAAAAGGAGGCACTATCAAACGCCCCCTGGATGTTACTGAAAGCTTCCAATGTTATTTTCTTGTAGTATAAAGATGTTTCTATCCTCGTTACAGATTGTGGAGAGCAGTACCACACGATATACCTCCTTCATATGCATGCTGGTATTCATAAAGGGGGTTTACTTAAAGTACTCCACCCCTGATGTGTTTTACGAGGTTTTCTAGCGTTTTTCAGCAGATATAATGATAAACGAATGGATGCATGGCCAAAGTGTAACTCTATATCCCGGGGGATATGAAGATGGCGTGAGCAGCTCTCTATGCTTCCGGGATGTACCCCTACACGCAATGCATGTTCTGAAAATTCCTCAGCCGCCGACAATAAATCAATATCCCACTTCAGCAGAGCATAATAGATATTGTATGGACCTGGCGATTTGTACGGTTCAAAGGCATGTCATGGCACCTTTAATCTTTTCATAGCTAAGCTATTTGGTTGGCTAAGCCTCCAGTCAGCTTTTTTAACTCTGTGCTTAGGATTCCGTTGTACCGGTGGTTTAACGGATGTCTGAACTTCGAACCCAAAAGGTGTGTTTGAAGAAGTACTTCGGTTTGCCCTGTCTTTGTCTATTCACCCGTCGGTATACTATGTTTCCAACTGGATTTGATGCTGGACAACCTGTTTATTGCGAGCCGCTTGGTGCGGTGTTCTCAATCCTTACAGAACTGTCATGATTACGGCTTTTTATTTGCGTGGGTTCTATTGTATTCGTAAGTGCTTGGGCATAGTTGTGTTTTTAATTCGGTATGAAATCTTGATTCATCTAATTTAATGGAAAGTCAACAGAGGAGATAACTAGTTCCCTCAAATTCTGTTCCTTCCAATACCTCAATTTGGTGAAACTAGGTCCTTAAAAAAAATTTACCAAAGAAATACATTCCACATCTTACCGACGTAATTGCATGTTCTTGGATCAGCAAACATAATCTTATCTGTTTATTAACAGTACCACCTGCTTGAGTCACTCTACCTGACCCTTCACGATTGGAGATACCAGTTGTTAAGGCTGGTTCGAGTGCTTTCGGTTCCGTTTTTGTTGCCTTTAACAAACAACATCTGGCTGGCTGTTTTGTTTAATGGAATTCATCCCCAAGGGCGTGGTGATTAGTGACTAGTTTCACTGGATGTCCACTTATCAGATGTCCTCAGGGTCCCGATCCAGCTATTCGGCCGTCTTGCTTCCCAATCGTAGAAGGCGTCTGGCTTGTTGAAACGGAGAATTTGTCTATCCTCATTTCTGCACATCATTGATTTAGTAGTTACCACTCTTATATTCGTGCGTCACTTTGGCATCTTCTTCGAAGATGTATTGGTACCAGGCATTTACAAGGAAGGTCTTCTTCTGGACATACGGGAATCAGAGCGCCTCCACCATATATGACAACGTATATTTTGGGAACCTATACGTCACCTAGCGTTACTACAGTTCTTGGGATGCAATGGAGCAAACACACAGAAGGCTCTACATAAAAAAATGGAAAAATTATATTTAGATCGGGGTTTTTGAAGATGGCGTTTGTTAGAAAATTTGATTCTTGATAATAGTTGGTTTCCCTAAATATCACTTTTCGAAACAAATTCAGCCGTAACATCATTAAATATTTTATCGTCTACTGCTATTCAGGATTAATTAAACACTTATTTATAAGCACAAGCACACTAAACAAATAGTTTATGGCTCTTAAACAGGCAAGATAAATTACATTCTAATTAAAAAGCATTTTTAGGTGCTTATCCAAAACCTAATAGGAATCATGTACCAAGTGCCAATGGATGTGGTTCTCTTGGTGTGAAAATTAGTTCTGACTTTTTGCCCTTTGGGGCAATGGAAGAGTGCTGTAATGCACACGATATTTGTTATGATACATGTAATAAAGATAAAGAAGTATGTGATGTAGATTTTAAAAGATGTCTATATAGGCACTGTGATGGGTATTCAGAGTCAATTGGGGGACAAACGATGATAAAGGGTAAGTAACAGACTTGTCTTATCATCTCTTGAGAAACCTATAACTTTATGAGTGTTTTTAATTTAAATCAATCATGGATCTATAAGAATTATAATGAAAAATATTCATTTTTGTTTTACATCCATCACAGTACCTTTAGAAAATTGACAAACGCTGTTTATAGGGATGTAAAGAATTACAAACAATGATCCTCAATTTACCACACTTCATTAGGGGTATAAAACGGCTGCTTCAATTTAAAACAGAAAATAATTTTAAAAGAAATTGGCCCAAATATTTATATCGCTATTCGATTTTTGTTAGCAAAACCAGTAAGTACAGCATCATTTTCTAGAGGTCATTAAAGGATATAGTTTTAAATTAATTGGCATAGAAAATTTAAGGGCAATCCGAAATATTGTAATGCAACGATTTTAAAAACCTATGTATAAATTTATATATAGTAACATATGCCTATGAATGATTTTTTTTTTAATATTTCGGATTGCACTTAAAATTTCTATGCCAAATAATTTAAAAATATATATTTAAATGACCTCAACAAGACCTAAAGGGGAAAAACAAACCCCAAATTCAAAGTCGGCGACCTCAAAAACATGTGCATGACTTTTTCCAGATTTTTCCGATGGTTGTTTTCTTCCCTTGACCTTTAAACAACCTTGAACCTGACCTAATGGAGGTTAACTGACCTCATATTCCGATTCGCCAACCTCGAAAGCAGAGGAACGAATTTTGTCAGGCTCTTCGAATCGTACTAAACATTTTTTCCCAAAAACACTTTTAACTGACCTTAAAATGACCTTGAATGACCTCTAGGATGAATCCAGAGTGTAAAAATATCAGATTCTACCAGAAATATCTACGAATTTTTTGAATCGTACTTAACATTTTTTCCCAAAACCACTTTAAAATTAGCTTGAAATGCCCTTGGATGACTTCTAGGATAAATCCAAAGTGTAAATAAATGCTGAATTCGGATTCAGCGACCTCTAAAACATGTGTATGAATTTTTCCGAGGGTTCTTTCTTCACTTGACCTTTAAATGACCTTAAACCTGACGCGATAAAGGTAAACTGATCCCAGGTTTTGATTCGAAGACCCCGAAAACTAACTAACAATTTTTTTTAGATTTTTCGAATAGTACTAAACATTTTTTTCCAAAAACACTATAAAATGACCTTAAAATGACCTTTGATGACCTGTAGTATAGATCCAAAGTGTAAATAAACGCCAGATTAGGATTCAGTGACCTCAAAAACATATGCATGAATTTTTCCTATGGTTTTTTTTAAATTGACTTTTAAATGACCTTGAATTTGACGTGATGGAGGTTAACCAAGGTTAAAATGGAAATCAGCGACCCCAAAACCCCTAGTAGCAACTAACCGCTTTCGGTGTCCCCGCGTAGATCAAATGTTGTTATTTATTACTAAATAATGTTAGTTAAA
>JAHBCN010017000.1:0-18874 GCA_019359885.1 Listronotus oregonensis | reverse complement strand
AAAATAGTTACCGAAAAACGTTATCTCCTGTAGGCTTGCAATCGGAAACAACATCGCATCAATACACCGAATTTGGAAGAAGCTAAATAAAATATAATATTTTTAATGCGGATATACGAAAATTGTGGTAGTAAATGTTTGTTAGTCTCCGCCCACCGTCTCCGCCTTCTTTCGCCCGATCCCTAAGGTGTAGCGTAAATGCACTCTTAAGGTATATTAAAAGAGAGTCGTAGTTACACCTTAATTTGATTTTTAAAATATGATTTTTAATTACGTCATAAAAATAACTTGTATTTTTATTATTTCACAAAATAGTTGTATCATCCACAAAAATTGTAAATTTTCCTTTTGTATTAAGTAAAACTTATAAACATTATTTAAACCTACAGTGACGGCCATAAATCTTGGGCAAACAAATTGTCAAATTTTGACTTTTCTGCCAATTCTTGTAAATCGCTCTTTTTTACCTTGTTTTACTTTTAATTACTATAAATAAAGCAAAAGGTAAAAGAAAATATTAATATTTTATAAATCTAACGGATTAATAAATTAATTAACAATTTAATACATTCAAACAAACTTAAATATCCTTTCAAAAAATTAACATTTTATTGCGGCCCCGTTTTTTTCTAAGACAGAGCCTTTCAGCCTTTACCTTTTAGCCTTCCAGGTATTGAATGAACCAAAGCCCAGGCGTAGTCCGGATTTCCTCGTAACTCATTCCACGCCTCTAAAATTGTATTCTTAAGTTCTTCTTTAAACTTATTTTTCCAATTTATTTTTTTAACTAATAAGTCCCAAACATTTTCTATAACATATAAATCCGGACTACGTGCGGGCCACGGTAAAACCCTGAGGCTCTGCTCTTCCACCCATTCATCGACTTGCCGGGCGTATGAACGGGACACTTATGTTGCTGAAAGATAAAATTTCTGTCCGGAAATCGATCCAGTACAGAAGAAAGCATGATATTCTGTAGTAGATCTATATATACCTCCGCATTGAACCTTCCTTCAATAAAATAACATACATCAAGTCCTTGTGCACTCAGCCACCAATAAACATTTACTGAAAATCGCCACTACTATCCTTTGGGGTATATTTTTTATCAAATCGTGTTCCTTGAGGCCTGTATACCTTAATTATCCCATTGTAGCACGACTGAAACACTTTTTTATCGGTAAATATTATATTTTCCAAAAAAATCAAAGGTTTCAAGTAAAATTGTAGAGCAAATCCAAGGCGTTGTTCTTTATTTGCATTTGGTAAAAATGGTATTAAGGCTGCCGGGTGGCAGCGCAATTCGGATATTTGCCTTATTCTTTGCCGTGCCGCTCTAACCGATGCTGGAAAATTGCTTTTTCTACTACTGTATAAATAAGAAAACTTTGTGGTCCTAGCAACGCGAATGATAACGAAAGAGAACCTTCGTGTTACCTGGTTGCTAAGCGTTGCTAGCTACGAAAGTAATATTTTCAGCGCCTGGACAAAAAAGTAAGAGTAAAAAAAAGAAAATATGCTTGTGGGAAATATTAGGATTTATTTATAAAAGTAACTAATTTATGACAAAATATTTTAAAAACTAGGTTAGGTATTAACATTAAAAGTAATTGTGCAATTTGAGCAATTAGCAAAAGAAATTGAAGGAATAATACTTGAATTAACAGTTTTTAAATTTGTTGTTGGGGTATCGTTATCACCTTTAACTACGTTAATATTCATATTTTTCACTGTTACTTCATTAGAGGAAATATTGGTAGGAATTTCGTGTAAAATCTTCTTTGAAATTTCCACCTTATTACTATAGGATTCAGCAATATATCCCTCCGCAACAGAAGAAGACTTCCAACCTCCATGCCTTTTAAGTCCAAAATATCGACATCCGAAGCATTGGCAAGGAACGTAGTTGACGTTCTTCTAAAAGAATGGCCAGTGTATCTACTGATGTCTTCAAGCTTCAAAAACTTCGCAATTTCTTTAGGTACATTTGAAATAGTGTGCTTTCCAATTACTTGATTAACACATTTACCTCTTTCATAACGATACAATAAACGCTCATCTAGAGCATTCCTTGGTCTCAGCTTAATATATTCCTGTAGAAATCTGACATAAGGAACTGAGCCTTCATCGTTGGTTACTACAAAGTTTCTTTTAACTTTATTTTTAGACTCCACTATTTTTACTATAGCCACGTCATTTCTTATTTCTACATCACTTAGCTTCATTCTGTATATTTCGTCTGTCCGGCATGCCCCAGCCACTCCCATAATGGCTATTACTTTCATTGCTAAGTAACTTTGATCAGGCGCGTTAAGTAAAAACTTTATGATTTCTTCTTTTTTAAAAATTTTGACTTTTTTGCCTCATAACCATCGTTTTTCCTTTTAATAAAAGCAACTAGTTTCTTGAACTCCGAAATATCTTGACTTTTGTTTACGGAAATTGTTAACTTGAGCATGGAATATACAGACCAGAGGGTTGGTGGTGATAAAGACTCGGATTTTTCTTGAAAATACGCCAACATCACATTCTCGTCAATCCGCCGCACATTTTTTGTAGCAAGCCATTCAGAAAACGATTTATATGTTTGATGGTACCTCTCTTTAGATTTGTCTGGCAGAAGTGAGGCACACGCAAGGTCAGCTGCCTTTTGGATGCCATTTTCATATTCATTTAACATTTTAAATGGGAATGGATTTATACTAAATTAACAATAATTCAAAATCTGACAAGTGCCGATGACAGACAATGTCAACAATAAATGTGTTGCTATGGATTAATTTTTAACAGGTAAAATTTCAAAATCTCTGATATTTCTATTAAAACATGATGTTAATGATTATTAAATTATGCGATACATAGAACAGTAGCAGAAAAAATATAATACATTACACGATGCGAAAGGCCTTTCAAGTGTTCGGAGGTTTTAAATAGCCACCAAAAAGTAAACTTTCGCATCTTGTAATGTAAATAACTATTCCCTTTTTGCTGTAACTACAGATTTAAATGGTTGATTTCTCAAAACATTAACTAAATTATTGTCTTGTTCTTGATGCGATAGTTTGGGGCGACCACTTCCATCTCTTCTCTCAAAGGAGTGTGTTTCCTGCCATTTTTTTTTAACAAAATGAATAGTCTCTTTGGGATGTTAAGCTCTTCCGCCACATCACTTTCTGGCCAACCTCTTTGCTCAACATAATGAATAATTAATACTTTTTAATCCAAAGTTAAGTTTGGCATTTTAAAAAATATTTTAGACACTGACAACAGACACCTGTTTCTTTATTAGGTTTTTCAACAGGTATTTATAATTAGTAGAAGGTGACATAAGCCTATTTTACGAAAGGGAAAAAGCATTGTCCAAGATTTAATGGCCGTTACTGTACAATATGTGATTTTCCAAAAGATATGACTTAAACCAATTTAAAAAGACACCAGAAAATCCATAAGTTTTTTTTAACAGAATAGAACAATTTACACAGTGAACATCTTAAGCTAAATCATTAAAAACAGCAGCTGCTAAGTCACCATCATTACCACGTGTAATAATGTTAAAAAAATTAAAAAAAAATGCTAATAAATAAAAGTTAATAAAAAATATATTACGTTACATTATAATTTTCAAAATTCTTTAGCTTAATTTAAAAACTCTTTATACGTATCGGTCTTTGTAACAAAGTGAAAGTATCCCCTTTATTAATAACCCAGTAAAAGCTATTGTGCCCTAAAATAAAAGGAACTTTTAAGCCATTGAAATTGCGCCCTCGAATTTTGAAGGGATTGATCTAAAGTGGCGGAAGCCTTTTAAAATTGGAAGTCGGCGCGTGACAAAAGATATAATGGGAGTAAGAAATTTGTAATTTAAACCATAATTTAATTATATTTTAATTTAACAATAATTTCAATGAACTAATTTATATTTTGTTTTGTAGTTTACTAAGAAATTTCACTTGAAGTAAATGGACTTAAAGCTACTTTTGTTATAGTTTACAAGTATTCTAAGTAATGCATCTCTCTTTATCTATTTTATATAATACAAAAGGCAAAGAAGTTAGTGAATAGAATAAGCCGATCGTTGAGGCAAAATGGGTTGAACACCTAAAAACCCGGCACTCAGAGTACCTTCCTTGTGCGAAGTATCTTTGTAAGATCAAATTTACAATGGAGAAGGAACAAAATTCAGCTCTACCTTTTCTCGACGTTTTAGTTAAACGAAATAATGGACATATACAAACCTCGGTGTACAGAAAACCTACCTACACTGGCAATATTCACACCAGAATTCCAATCACTATAACGAAACGAAGCAAGGGGTCATACGTACAGTTGCGGCCATAAAATTTCGGGCAAAATTTGACAATTCGTGTCAAAATCATTGATTTTTATAAACCAGGCTTTTACCTGATAATTATATATTTGAAGTACACAGTCACGTTCACAGGTCTTTTAATATCAATTTCTTAGCTGAAACAAAACAAACAAAGACTTGAAGTAAGCGAAATTCCATTAATTTAACAAAAAATAAAATTTATATTTGTTTATTTACTAAGAAATTATTAAAAAAAAAAGTATTTTATGATACAAGTCATTCTATATCATCCCATGTCTATTTTTAGGAATCAAAGGCAAAATTTTAGTGTAATCCTCAGTCAAACTTTAACCCACCCGCCTCAGAATTTGTGCGATATCTTTGTTAAAATTTGCGGGAAGGAACATGTGTTGCCCTTTTTCGACTTTTAGTCCGAAAAAATCATTTTAAAATCGGGTCGACTCCTACACGGGCAATATTCCAGCAAAAATTCCAACCTATAACTAAAACCAAAGGTTCGTACACCCTTCGGGCTTATGCCCAATTGTGTCAAATAGATAAAACCATTCTCCATTATTATATTTGAGTCCGCCGTTCACAGGTCTATTTTATCATTTCTTAGATAAGAATTGGCGTTAAGTCTGCCCTGGATATGATGGCAAACGCCCACCCGTCCTGCGCCGATACATCCCCAAACATTGACCGAAAACCTACCATTCTGTTTTATCTTTTGGGTGTATGTCTCTTCAAATCTTGAATTTGGGGTCTATATACTCGCATACTTCTATTAAAACTTGACTGGAAAACTTTTTCATCACTAAATATTACCCTTTCCCAGAAACGTATTTCCCGTGGTAGGTATTCTAGGCAAAATCCAACCCTTTCTTTTTATTCTGAAAGCTATCTCGAAGCGAAATTTGTTGATGAGCGCCGTGCTGTTCTGTCGGAGACGGAAAAATTGTTTCTAGTTTTGCAGAAGAGGCTGTTTTAAAAGGATTTCTTCGAACGCAGCTTATCAAGTTTTCGTTTTGTTCCTCGGTTGATATGTGTGACGACCGCTACCTTCTTTCTCTCGTGCGAATTTCTATCATGAAATTTTTGTTTAATATCATGAACGAACTCTTTGGCACTCCGACTCTCTCCGCAACAGATTTTTCTGAGTAGCCCTCCTCCAGCAATGTAATAACTTGAACTTTTTTGCTACTGATACGTGCATGGTTCGAAGAACTTGATATATTTTTGGACATGACAGATTTCGAATTAGTGTCAAAAGTAAAGGTAAGCTGGTAACTGAAGGCTGTTTTACAACACGTAAAATCGTTACCCGAAATTTTATGGCCGTAACTGTACTCTATATAACCGCGCAGTGACCTTTATGTAACAGTAAGGAATCTCTGTAAGCCGAAATATGTAATATAACTTGGGATCTCAAACAAAACGGCTACAGTGAGAAATTGGTTAAGGAAACAATCGATAAATATCAAGATAGGACAAAAAACTCTAGTTTGAACAAGACCCCACAGGACTAAATATTTATGACTGGCAGAAAAGATCCGCAGAATAGCGAATAGGTACAATATTAAAACAGCATTTATATCCCAAACCACTCTGAGAAGTATTCTTACTAAGACTAGACCGGACAACAATGTTTCAAAAAATGACCGGATCTATCAAATTCCTTGTGAATGTGGTGAAGTATACATCGGAGAAACAAAAAAACTACTGGAAATTAAAGTTAAAGAACACAAAAAACATACGGAACGAGGTGAAACGTCGAAATCAGGGATTGCCGAACACGCATGGTCAAAACAACACCGTATACAATGGTCGGAAGCAAAAATTATTCATAAAGAAACCCACTGGAAAAAAAGAAAATTAAGATAATCTGTAATAATTGCAAACAACCAAAATGTATTTAGCAAACCTAATGTAGACATTCCGAATATCTGGCTGCCGTTGCTGAACCGTGACAAGTCGGTCAAGCTTCGGTAAACAACGGATAGTATATAAGGTCGTGGCTTTTAAGAATAGTTTTTAGTTATTACTTGAAAACGGTTGGAGATACATCACTAACCGAAACGTTGTGTATCAATAAACAAATAAAGACAATGGAAGTCCAAGATTTTAGTGTTATTGAAATCTTTGTAAGATATTCTATAGATAAAGTTTTAAATGTTGATTTGGGTTTCTTTGATTTTCCTGTTCCTTATATTTTTTTTTTACAAACCAACATTGTGGTGAAAAATACAAAAAACAATTAAGTACGTTTTTGTTGGGATTAATAGCCTTGGTATTTTCTAAATATTGGACCACTTCGATCCAGGACCCAGGGTGTAGCAAACTGAGCCTGCTTGGCCTTATTGACCCCTATGGGACCTGGACCGAAGTGGTTCCACTTTCTAGAAAATCTCAAGGCAAGTAATCCCAACAAAGACATACTTAAAGATCAATCCGCCACAGAACTATGGAACATATATACCAAAAACAATATATTTATTAAACTAACACAGTATATAATGAAATTTACTTCTACTAAATATTGCTGAAATCCCGCCAGTGTGCAACTTATTCTCAAGAAAAGTTATTTTTAATAACTCCAAAATCTTAGACTTCCTTTGTTTTAATTTGTTAATTGATACACAATGTTTCGGTTAGTGATGTAACTCCAAACGTTTTTAAGTGATAACTAATTTTTTTCTTAAAAACTACGACTTATATACTATCCGTTGTTCACCGAAGCTTGACTGATTTTTTTAAGGTTTAGCAACGGCTGCCAGATATTCGAAATGTCGACATTAGGTTTGCTAAATATATTTTGGTTGTTTGCAATTATTAAAGCTTCTTTAAATTTTCTTTTTTTATAAATCTTGTTTTTTCACAAATAGCTTTCTTTAAAAATAGGTATAAAGTGAGTATCATTTACAGTAAGGTAAATCCTATTTGAAAATAATAGTTGAGTAATATACAGTGTGTCCCATTAAAATAATTTTGCATAATGTTTTTAAAACTATAACTGATAAAAAATAGAGCACGCCACTGGATTTTACGTTGTAGTCTACACAAAGTTGCTTTTTCCTTTTTTTAAACCTGTTGTTTCGAAAATCGAACTCGAGAGTGTGTCATTAGATTTGATTTTTCTCCTGTAGTTTTTCCAATACCCTCTTCTTCTTCTTCTTTCTTGGGAGCCGTCTTGATTTACTACTGGAGGCAGCGCAGCCTCATGGGCTTTTTGTGCCTAATCTCTCATTATCTTTTATATCAATCCTCTCATTTGTCTTGTTCCTTCTACAAGTCTGTATAACCCAAAACTGGTTAATTGATATAATCCTGTGTGCTTATTTCCGGTTGCCTAAATAATGCCTGTCTTTGTGATTCAATGCTCCACATTCGCACATGATATGGTAGGCTCTTTCTTCCTTCTCGTCGCACATTCTGCAACTTGGGTCCCCATTGTATGAGCCTATCTTGTGTAGGTGCCCCCTTAGGTTAACATGCCCTGTTAGCAACCCTAATTTTATGCGAAGTCTTTTCCCACTTTGTCTGAGTAGTTCTTTCTTCGTTCTTTTGGATAGGGTTCCCACTCATAATTCTAACCCCCTAGATCTCTTTCTTACTTCCACCCCCGAACTCTATCAAGCATCAGTAACTGCTCCCCTTGGTCGCTCTGACCATGGTTTGGTCACCGTATCTTACTCCACTCATTTTGAGGCAACTGAAAGCATGCCCCCACGAACCGTCTGGCACTACAATTCGGCCGACTGGGATGGTCTGAGAGATTTCTTTGCAGGCTACTGATCCTACCTGCTTTTCTACTTTCGATTCTTCCGAAATATGTAAACAAATTACCGAAACAATTCAACTAGGCATTGAGACCTATATTCCCCACACTAAAAAGAACCCCATAACTTCAAATCACAAACCGTGGTTTTCTAAGTCCTGTGACAAAGCCAGACTTTTAAAAATTCAAGCCCACAAAAAGTTTCTTCAAAACCCCAGTTCCGAAAATTGACAGGTTAGCATCAAAGCGAGAAATCAGTATAATCAGACCATCTCAGAAGCAAAAGACCGTTTTAACAATCGAATAAAAGATAAAGTTCTCTCTTGCTCAAATGGCAGTAAAGTTTTATGGTCCTTTGCCAAAAATATTAGTCAAAACTTTTGCACAAATTCTTTTTCACCCCTAATCTCTGAAGATGGAATTGTCTTTACCTCAAAAGGAAAAGCCGAACTATTTGCCAAACAATTTGCTGCCAATTCTACGCTTGATCCTCCTATTAATCTTCCTCTTCCAACAGTTGTCCTGTTTCTCATAAAATGTCCGATATAATTTTTAAAGTCAAACGGATCAAGCGTATTCTTTCTTCTCTTAATACTAAAAAATCGTCTGGGCTGGATGGCATACCAGCAATCGTCTTAAAAAAATTGGCTTCCGAGCTTGCACCCATCTTAACTCGCCTCTTTCGAATCTCTTACGAGTGCAACCTGTCCCCAAAAAAGGATCCAAAGGCCTTCCTTCTAACTATAGACCTAAATCTCTTCTTTCAGTTGTTTGCAAAGTAATGGAAAAATTCATTAATTCCCAAATCTTAAAGTATCCAGAAAAACATAAGATCTTACATGATAGACAATATGGATTCCGTCACAGTAGATCCACAGCTGATCTTCTTTCCTTTGTCTCACACAACTGGAACAAGTCCCTTGAGTTTCTTGGTGAATCCCATATCGTTGCTCTTGACATATCCAAAGCTTTTGATCAGGTCTGGCATGATGGGCTTCTTAACAAACTTCCTTCTTACGGTCTTCCACCTAAGCTTTGCTCTTGGCTTTCCAGTTTCCTTTCTAATCGACGTATATCCGTTAGTGTAGATGGTCATTCCTCCAGCTTTTACCAAATTAATGCTGGGGTGCCCCAGGGCTTAGTGCTGGCACCCACGCTGTTTCTTCTACACATTAACGATCTTCTCTCTTCCACAATCAATCCCATTCATAGTTTTGCTGACGATAGTACCCTCCACTCTAGTATTTAATTTCTTAAGCCACCGTGTAATCCTGATTTCGAACACAAGCGCAGGTCAATGCAGATATCTCTTTTACAAGACCTCAAACTTATCTTGGATTGAGGCGTCAAAAATCTTGTACAGTTTAATGCCTCGAAAACACAGTCATGTTTGCTGTCGCGAAAAAAGTCTGCAAATGCTCATCCCTTACATATGAGCGGCCAAGTTCTGCAGAACAAAGAGTCGTTTAATCTTGTCGGCGTTACTTTTAAGAATAACCTCAACTGGCACAAGGACAGGTTCTGGCGAATACCCTAAAACTCCATCAAAAAGATCCCACCCTGTACAGCAGATGATAATAAAATTATACCTTAAAATCGAAATACAAAAAAATGCGAATTAATATATGACTTCCTCTTTTCACTTCCGTATTGTAAGTGGCTTCGATACAATACATCTTCTCTAAAGCGACATTGATTAAACTTATTCAAATTCCGAATTTTAAATAATTGATTCCAAGAGGCGCAAAGCCTTTCAAATTTTAAACGAAGCGTGCGACAAAAGACATAATATTATAAAAGCTTATTAAAATATATTAGCTGAGAGTTGAAATAGGGTATTTTAAAACATAAAGGGATCGTAAGGAGTTTTAATATTATCTCATTTAAACAACCTGAAAAGCCAAATCGCATATTGAAACCTTTTCTATCTTTTATTTGATTAAATTGTAATTGTAAATTTTTAAAGTTTTTTTTTTATTTGGGACAGTCCACAAAGACTTAAGGACAAGTACCTTGTGTGCCTTTAAAAGATTAAAATGATAGTCACTAAAATGGCGCTCCAGAGAAAAATTGCTACTACTACAAAAAATATAATATTATTTTATATGGAGGAAAAGTGTTTTTTTTATGTCGCGCTCGTGTTTAACAGCCAAACGAAGTGAGGCTGGGTAATAGAGAGCAAGCCATAACAAGCAACTTTTTCCCCAAATAAAATAATGTTTTTTTTTTTTAAACGTCGACAAAGTAATGCCAAAACCATCTTTTTTTTTAGTAATAATTATTAAAGGTAAGTAGGTTCGCAAGGCGGCTTAGACCTGTGTCGGTGAAAGAGAAATGTAACATAAAGCTGTTGGTAGATACTGTCAACAAATTTTTTTTAAATTGCGTCTTCTATTGCGTTTTTGTTCCATATTGATAAGCAGTTATTTAGTTAGTTCAATCAAATAATTACCAACTTATTTCATTAAGTAATAAATAAAAATTTTAGTTTAATAAATATTGAGTTGTTGACGCTTGATTTGTTGTTTGTTTGTATCTATGTTGCTATAATAACACTTTTTCCTTTGCCGGCGGAAAAGTGAAAACTAAAGCTTCGGCGGAGGAAAAATGAAGAAAAATGAAACTTCGAGGTCGCCTACACAGTCAAATAATGACGGATTTAGTGACGTTTAAAAAAACCTAATTATAGCCACCTATTACCCGACAGAACAGACATATTGAGATATTACCTCAAAAAAATGAAAAGCCTGACAATAAACGTTGTTTAAAGCAGACTGCGAAACATATCGTCACCCTGATAAAAAAGTGACATAACTCAATAAGTTTACATTTGAGAAAATGGCCAACAAAAAACTCTGAGACTATTAAGGTAATATTACATTAGCAGTAATAAAATATTTATAAAATACTTTTTAAATCGGATAGGAAGTTGTTAACCCTACTCATAGCATATTATTATTTTTAAACGTTGAATATTAAAAAAAGTTTTTATGTATTTTTTTTTTAACTAAGGACATGTTTCCTAAAAATTAATTAATGCAAATAGAATTACCATTAAACCAACATCACTTTTCTTTCAAAGTGACGATTTATTTTGCAATGCACGGTATAAACTAATTTTGTAAAAGTTGTTTATGTATGTAAATTTAATCTATTATGAAAAACCCTTATTTTTATAGAAAGTAGGTACTTTATGTCAGTTTTAATTCGGTTAAAAAAATTAAAAGTTTGCTCTGTAAAATAAAATAAGATAAAACTTAAGGAACAACCGTCACTAACTTACAAATTGTATTGGCCTAACTGAGTTAATTGAATTTAAAAGTTTTAACATAATGAAAATGGCGTTTACCTTATTTTGTAAAGTTTAAATTAATAATCTACTTGTAAAAGTATCTGTCTTATCTTTTGTCGTGCTAAATAAAAAAATATTTAGCAAATTAAGCAAATAAAAATATATTTTAAATGTATGTATGTTAACTCTTAAGGTTAAATTATGTGGTAAAAAAATAATTTAAAGGTAACGACAGATCTAAATTTTTTTTACAATACCACTCCACATGATTCACAACTTTTTAGATGTGTGGTTGGCTTAAAATGTAAAGTAAAAGGTACATAAGAAATAAAAATACAATATTGTCACATTACTAAACTCACTCTAAAAATCCATATTACATTAAAATGGCAATAAACTACTATAATTAATTTTGGATTTTTCTTAGTGTCAATTTGTCATATCTATAAAATTTATAAAATAACACATTTAGACAGCTACTTTCCTGAAAAAGACTATTTTCCGGATACAAGCGTCAAAAACTGATAGAATAAACCTCAAAGCTGCTTGGGATGTAACAGAAATCCCGTTGTTGCATCCTTTAATCTTGTTTGTGTCGAATCTGAACCGAGAAATACTATGCCAAAGCAAATAATGTTTTTTGATTTACGTGCACCACATGAAAACATATCGAAAAAACTTTATTTAAATAGGGGCCTTATTGGTACAATTACTATAGTTGTTTAAAAATATTTGTAATAATTAAATAATTGTGTAATTAATAGTTTAAAGGTCATAATGTCAAGGAAATTACCTTTAGATATCCACTTATTTAGTTAAATATTGTCAGTAGCTTTTTGTTTGGTGAAAAGTTAGCTTATTTAGAATTATCAACTAAACTAAAAACATGTTCTTAAAAAATATAAAGTTAAAAGGGGTTAATTAGGGTAATAATTAGGAGTATTTACTTTCAGCTGAAACAATTATATAAAAGAAAGGCAAAGTTTTTGCTTTCTTTCCTTTTTTTGTCACTCAAATGAAGTTAGACTGAAATTTTTTCTAAGAATTCTATAAAACATTACATTGACAAAAAAAGCAATATTATAGATGGTTCAATCGTCCAGTATACTTTTAGGTAAAGTTCATTAAATTGTAGGTATAAAAAACAACTAACAAATTACAATCTCGAAATCAATACACTTTATCCTTTTTTATTTTTTTGTATTCTTTTTTTCTAGCTTCATGTGTGCCGATTAATGAAAAAGGCCAAAAGATGTCGGTTTTAGTCCTCCGGGACTTCTTTTCATCAGATAAAGTACGCTGGTTAATTAAAGATCTTTTTATTTATTACAATAGAGATTTAAATGAGCTTTTTTCAGTTGTTATACTTTCAAATAATAAAGTATTTTTTTTTGTATACTTAAAGGATACAAATTTTTTAGCTGCCGTGTAAAAAGCTTATTAGCATTTAACTTCTTAGTTATGGGTAATTAAATCTTACAGTAATAATAAGTATATGACTTGATTGATTAAATAATTTATTATATAAATAGAGGTGAGTGATCGCCTGGATGCTGCAGGTATAGATCTTTAAATTGCCATGAAATTCGACTTTGGTTATTGTCAACTTTAGCCTAAGCGAAGTAAAGTATGTATGTTTGTAGTAGCCTCTTTGTTGTTCTGGGATTTGTCTCAAATCACACCTTCTTTTACTTTAATATATCTCTTCAGTCAAATTTATTTACTTGTTTTATTAGCAAGGTTTGCAGCTGTCATTGCATAAATTAACAGAGATACCACGTAATCCAATTGTTACCTTGCGTTTATCAAGTTAATAGTTTTATCATTGTTTAGATGCATATGTTAGATTGTTTAAAGAAAGACATTGCCAACTAATAATCAGACATCTACTGTTTAATTTTGTTTACCTATTGTTTTATAAAAAAATGTAAATAAGTCTCAATTAATATACGATAGTAATAACTAAATAATATATAATCTTCCAGTCAAAACAAAATAATTTTTTTTAACAGCAAGATAATAAAAGTATTAAAATAAATTTGGTAACAAAGTTTTTAAAAAAATAACTTAAATGCAACAATCAGTTCATCATGATTTGCACTATTATGAAAATTTGGCGTATCACAGTTTGTAAAATTATGAAAACTTTAGTTTTTTGTAAAATACTGCCGAAATCATAAAATTTGTTTATTAATTTGTGTTTTTTATGTTAATTAAAAAGAGGCTCTGTTAAGATGTTTTAATTACCAAATAATGGTTGAGTATTTGTTAAATCGTACGTTGCAAATCTTTATAGTTGGTGTATATTTAAATTAAAATTTTTGTGGTAAATACAAAGAAACACAATACACTATTTATATAAAAAAATTAAGTATATATTAGTACATTTCCTTATAATGTTCTTCTTTAAATTTATTTTCATGGTAGTGGTGAAAAACTAAGAAAAAAATTAAGCCGTTTAGCCAATAAATATAATAAAATTGGTTGTTTTCCTTATGCTGGCTTAATATTAAAACTGTTAAAAAGTTTAATTAAGCGTTAATATAAAAATTATTTAATATATGGGTTACAAGTGCAAAAGTTGTGCACCATGGTCTGTGGTGTAATAAGAAGTTGATGTTTCATATTTGGTAAAATTGTGTAAAAACTTTGGTGTCCTTATAACTCCCGTATAGATTAAATGTTACCTTCTACTCTAATATGGCTGGAATAAAAATCTTTGGTATTGGTTTTGTTAAAATATAAAAAAACGAATATAAAAGGTAGCAATTTTTGCACTTAATAAAAACTAACCGTGTAAATGTGAACATTTTTTGGCGTAAAGATTTTATTAGCTTTATTTGACCATTTTCTCGTTTTCCCAAAGCTTAAAATACTAAACTCCGTTCATATTTTGCCTGTCATACCAGATTTTAATAAAAAAAAGCTGATATCCACCGTGGGAGTATATTCGCAAAAAAAAACATTAATCAAATTTTTACAAGCATTTTTGCGAAAAGTTGTTTTTAGACAATGATAAATGTGTATTAATGTGGTATATCTTTTACTTGTTTTTATGTATTATTTCGACCTTTTATTAAATAATTTTACCGCAAAAAAAAAGATTGTATTATCAGTGGGTAATATATCTCTTTAAAAAAATTATGCGGTACTCACTGGGATTGACTTAATTTAAAATCGCTTTTGTTGGTTAGTCAGAGAAGGCGACAATTTTTAGAAACCAATTGTAAGCCATAATCTGAATATTTTTTATTGGGAATGATTTAATTATTATGCAGATTCGTTTGTTTTTATAAGCCCTCCTGTTATTTTCTTCTGCACTGTGCAAAAGAAAATAACAGAAGGGCTTATAAAAACAAGCGGATCTGCATAATAACAGACAGCTAAGCGTCACTAGGGGCACTAGTTAACTCCAAGGTAACGTCCAAGCTGACATGGAAATGCCAAAAAGAACTTTCTTATGGGTACCAGGACACTGGGGAATAGAAGGCAACGAAAAAGCGGATGAGCTTGCGAGACAGAGATCATCCATATCATACTTTGGACCATAACCTGCCCTTGGAGTGACCAAAACCATAGTACGAGGGCAAATCAGGGAATGAATCCGAAACAATCACGAGGAAAACTGGGAAAACCTCAGTAGAATTAGATATGGAAAAAGTTTTATAATGGGCCCATCCAAAAGAACGAAGGAAGAACTACTCAGACAAAGTACAAAAAGACTTCGCATAACAGTAGGGTTACTAACAGGGCACGATAACCTAAGAGGACACCTACACAAGATAGGCTGATACAATTGGGACCCAAGTTGCAAAACGTGCGACGAGGGGAAAGAAGGAGCCTATAGTCGGAATTATACTCATTTGTAGTTACGTTATCCAGGTGAGAAAAAACGTATGTCGTAAATTAATAATTAGACATTTTTATCAATCAATATTAGGTTAGAAAATTTACTGTCCGTTCAGAAATTCTAGTCTGTTATTTTTTGTATACGTTCAGAAAATTTAACAAATGATATTTAGCTGGTTTTACCAACAATTTTAAAACCCTTAGCACAAGGTATTTTTAAAATGGCCAAACAACAATCTGATTGGCTACTTGGAGATTTAAGGAACAAATAACGCTAAGGGTTCTTTCACACGGGAGCTTCCTCCGCTCCTATACAGGAGCTCTTTTCGCCCTACCTGCCTGACGACTCCCGGCTCGAGATGCAGGAACGGGGTCTCGTCTCCCGTACGTGGCGGCTCCCCCCGTTTAAAAGCCCATTGGACTCGTTGCATTTTGGTGCTAAGAGCCTTCCACTCCCTCAGGAGTGAGAATGTGAAGCTCCCCGTGTGAAAGGAGCCTAATGGTTCCTTAAAATTGTTGGTGCAACCGGCCATTAGCAGTATCTTATCATTTTTACATTCGTCTATACACTTTCAATCTCAAAAAATAAAAATAATCTTGTGTATTTATTTATTAACAAACTTATAACAATTAACAATTAATATGATCAATCATGAAAATAAACAAACGCAGCAGATAATTTTAAAATATTGGTTTTTTTTTCAACTAGAAGAGGAACAAGTTTGAAGCGCAATCCACTTCAAATTAAGAATGTAATACAACGGCAGTAGATGTCCAAAACTGAGCTTACAAAAATTGAATAATAGGAAGAATGGTATAAAATTATTTTAACCTGGAAAATTTCAAATACTCATAATTTAATTTACTTGTTTACGAAAAAAATCTGCCTGGATGAATATGTTAACACATCAAAATGTAAATATAAATCCAAAAAATAAAAATACAAACTCAAAAAAACAAACATATTGCATTGCCAAGTTAATGTAATTGTAACGATAGATTAAATACTTAAATGACGATCATGAAATAAAATTTGAAGCACAAAAAACCAATCAGTCTCGTCAATTGTCAGAGTCCGAACTAAAGTTAGAGATATTGTCTTCGTCGTCGTCTGCGTTAGTCGTAATTACAAGTGGCGGAAATGAGGCACACCACTCGTATTGCCTCCCAAGCCCTTGAATTACCTTTCTGTATGAATTCATATTTTTTGCCATTGATCTATAGAAATTTCGTTTATAACCCTTTCCCATGTAGCCAGAACTTCGAAGGTGACCCCAAGATTGGAAATATAGATCGTATTTTCGTTTACATTGCCATACCATTTCAATTGCATTAAACTGGCAATGGAAGGTGGCAGTCCAAAATTTTGTGTCCTAAAGGTTTAACATATTCATCAAGGTAGTATTTTTTTTCATTAGGGGAGTTTTTGCGCGCAATATTCCATATTTGTTTTCATGGCCTTTTCTGGAAAGTTAATGTTCTCTTTATTCAACCATTCGATCAGTCTCTGCTTTGTCCAAGATTTTCTCGGGATTTCTTTTAATAAACCAGAATGGTAACTTCATTGTCCATGATTATTAATGACTTTGGTGGAAGATTCGGAACCAGCTGAGTTTTAAACCAGTTTTCAATTTTTTTTCCTGTTCATATTGTCTGATAACCCTCTTTAATCCACTTTTTAAATATTAGATCCGCGCCCTTGATGAAATCTTTGGTTCCGGCGTGGACCACAATATAACGTTGCCCTTTAAAAAAATATAAGTTAACTTAATTTTTCTTAAACATCAAAATAGGTAATGTTCCATGCACATAGTACTTACAGTCAAATTCCCGCATAAAGCCCAACCTTTAAATTTTTTTTAAAAAAAAAAATTAAAAAATTATTTGTTGTTTGGGAGAAATGGGAGGTACCCACGTGAGAATGTCTCCCAGAAATTCACTGGGCTATTATGAGCTTCAAAATCTTAATAACCCTTAAATACGTCAAATTTTTTTGCATTCCTATGCTATATATTCTCCTAAAATTATTCCTAAATCCGCCAGGTCCCATCGCCTGACGATTCCTAGCCGTTGCGTTTTTCCTTGCAAACGCGTTTTTTTTAAAAAACAAGTCTAACCTAACTAAACCTAATCCAACCTTTCACCTAATTTAACTAACACATATTAAGCCCTCAAACGTAAACTGCTAGGATCGTCACGGTAGGACCGGGAGGATGGTTAAATAAAACTTTTTATATTTCTTACATTGCTTGCCGATTTTTAGAGATCCAGGAGTCTTTTTGGGGGCCATCATAGCTCTCAAACTATCCTATTGGACCTACTTTTAATTTTTGTACTTTTATAAGCTGTAAAAATAAACAGATGAAATTATGAAGATTTACAATCCAGTTTTTACTTAAAAAATAAAAAAAACATATTTTTACCTTCACTGTTTTTTCTTTAATCCGAGTGCTTGGTATCATCTTGCCAGCTACTACGAAATGATCCCTTGCTAAAGATCCACGTCTGTCAATGAAAACTTCAGTAAAACCTTCCAACCTAATTTTTTTTTTGATATACTCCAAAAAATGTATTCTTTTATAAAATATCTGGCAAGTCCATTAAGTAATTTATATTTTAGATTTTTTCCACCGGAAGCCTTACTTTTGATTCATCTTCTTAAAGTCGATGGAAAATTCAAAATATTCAAATTCTTCTAAACTTTGTTTTATTGTTGCCCAACAATTCTTTTCTGGCGTACATAGCATAAATTGTGTCCCAATTAAATTTTTCAAATATGTTGTAATTTTGGTTTTTGCGGTGCGGTCTTGGAAACATATTGGAAGCGTAATCTGGTCTAATTTTATCCCATTCTTCCTTATATTTGCTATCTGTTGGGCTCAATTTGAGCATCTGCCACCCTTATTACATTCTCAGTTTGAAGGGCGATTCCTTTCGGACTTGTTCCTTTTCAGGAAAAAAAGCCAATATATTTAAAATTATTCGCTGCGTTTGTTCATTATACCTATTATATCTTTTTCTCGGCATTTTTTATGCTTTTCGAAATAACAACAAGTTGACACACCAATGTTTTTGATTGACAGTGACGGATACTTTACATAACCAAAAATATAAAAAATGAATAATGATCAGACACCCATTTTTTTCAAAAATTTGTTGTCACCGCTGTTTGGAATATACTAAACAAAGATAAACAAATATGACGTCATTACAAATGAGTATAATTTGGACTATACCATATCCTGTGCAAAACCTTTATTTCTGTGTGTTTGTGTTTCTTTTTTAAAATACCTTACTGAGCGATCTTTAATATCAACAAGGAAGTATTTGACGCCTACAAGAGAATTTATGCTCTCGCCAAAAAGAAATAATAATTGATATTTTTATTGTCGTTTGGTTTTGTTCTTTTTATGTGTTATTCGTTTTTCAGAATAAAATATAGCGCACATGTTAAACAGGTTTTTTTTTTTTTAACTTTAAAATTAAATAAATTACAACCAGAATGTCTTCTTGTTCTGACATTCTTGTTATAACGCAAGCGCATATACATTGGCTCCTATCCAGACGCGGTGTAATATGTCAAACTAAAAGTGTCAAACAATCAAGTAAATAATATTTGGCCACTGATTTTTTAAACCTAATTTGT
>JAHBCN010016999.1:0-18818 GCA_019359885.1 Listronotus oregonensis | reverse complement strand
TGTTAAATTTACAATGGACTTAGCAATTTTTAAAAAGTTAACAACGGTTTAGAATGTTTAACAAAATGTCAGTTTTGGGACAGGTTCCCTACTAAAATCATTGAAAAACCTGACAATGACTTTTTGTTAATTTTGGTAAGGGAAAAACTTCATTAATTCCCAAATCTTAAAGTATCTGGAAAAACATAAGATTTTACATGATAGACAATATGGATTCCGTCACAGTAGATCCACAGCTGATCTTTTTTCCTTTGTCTCACACAACTGGAACAAGCCCCTTGAGTTTCTTGGTGAATCCCAGATCGTTGCTTTGACATATCCAAAGTTTTGATCAGGTCTGGCGACGGGTTTTTTAAAAAATTTCCCTTTTTACGGTTTTCCACCGCTTTGCTCTTGGCTTTCCATTTTCCCTTTCTAATCGACGTATATCAGTTAGTGTAGATGGTCATTCCTCCAGCTTCCCCAAAATTGATGCGGGGGTCCCCCAGGGCCCAGTGCTGGCACCCACGCTGTTTTTTTAAAATTAACGATCTTCTCCCTCCACAATCAACCCCTTTCTAGTTTTGTGACGATAGTACCCTTCACTCTAGTATTCAATTTCTTAAACCCCCTGAATTTGATTTTGAAAACAAGGCAGGTCAATGCAGATATCTCTTTCACAAGATCTCAAACTTATCTTGGATTGGGGCGCCAAAAATCGTGTTCAGTTTAATGCCCAAAAACACAGTCATGTTCTCTGTCGCAAAAAGTTGCGAATGCTCATCCCTTACATATGAGCGGCCAAGTTCTGCAGAACAAAGAGTCGTTTAATCTAGTCGGCGTTACTTTTTGAGAATAACCTCAACTGGACAAACACATTTCATCCATAGCTTCGGCAGTTTAAAAAAAAGATTGTTTTCCCCTTTTTCGAGCCAGAAAATATTTCTCTTCTTCCAATCTGTACATCTGTATGTATCCCAAACAGACCCTCTTTGGAATATTGTTCTCATGTCTGGGGAATGGCGTCCCCTACAACACTTAGCATTCGGGACTCCATTCAAAAAGAGCCGTTCGTCTTATTAATGATCCAACGCTCACAGAAAGGCTTCCTCTTTTTCCCCATGTCGAGTTGTAACTTTGGCTCTTCTATAGGTACTTTCACGGCTTCTGCTCAGAGGAATTGGCCAGAATTATTCCTTCTCTGGCAGCTCCCAACAGAGCAACACGTAGTAACTTTTTTGCATCCTTTACAGTTCAGTTAGAAGGCCCCAAACTTCCCCTTTTTTCGTTCCTTTATTCCTAAATGTCAAGACTATGGAACCTGCTGCCCGCAGAAGTTTTTTTCCCTTTTCCTCCCAATCTCCAAAAAATTTTAAATCCTGTGTGAGCAAAACCCCCCTTACCACTGAAGACACCCCCCCGGGACGTTAGTTTTGGCATCACCTTCGTGGACTGTCCCAAGACAAAAAAAAATTCTAAACCGTTGTTAACTTTTTAAAAATTGCAAAGTCCATTGCTGAATTTAACAACGCGATCATACTCGGGCCCTCAGTCAATTGGTTTTGGTTAACAACATAAAACCCTTCTTAAATAAAATTTTTCGAACTGTTTTCAAAACTTGCGATGCTCGATCTTCATAAGGTTTTTAAATGTAATTTTAAGATAACTTAAAGCAACTTATAAATGGGAAAATCTTATTGTAATTTTACAGGAAGTTTCACAAGTATTATTTAATAATTTCTTGCTTGCGAAATTGAAAATGTATTAAAATTGTAAATTCATTTTTTCAAGACACCATAAAAAAAAAAATAAATGTTTCTTTTAAAAGTCCCTCGAGTTTATCTTAAGGATAACATATTAAAAAATTATGAAGATCAAGCAATCAAAACTTTTAAGATCAAAAACAAGTAGAATTTATGCTCGTTTTTGTATACCACACCCTATGGTTACGAAAAAAAAATGTTTAATTTAAATGTTGTTTCTCTGGACCAAAACACAACATATTTTGGTTAAAAATCACATGTTAGGTGTGTTTTCTAATTTAAAGATTTTAATAGGCAGATGTTTAAAAATTCTTTATCTTTATTTACGAAAATTAATGTGATGCTGATTAAGGATCTTAAGTAAAAATTTGGAAATTTAAAATGGAAGATTCAAAATAGCAGATTTTGGCATTTAAAAACCAAATTGGAAATACAGGGTGGCCGGCCATATTTTGACCCATTTTAATCGAGAATAACTTTGGAACAAATAAAGGTATCAAGATGCGGTTTTTGCAGATGCACTTATATTTCTTTAAAGTTTATTCTCGTACCTTCACGATTTTATTGTGACATTCCATTAGCTCAAAAACAAAATGGCCGATTTTCCATTATAGGACAACTATGTTATTTTAAATGGAACCCTGTATATGTTTCTATATTTTTAAAATTTAATCTTTCCCCTTTAAAAAAATGTAACACAAGCTATGGTTATCTCAAAAAACAACGTATTTATTGACCTTCGAAAAATTGACTGCATGTCGTCCAACAATATTATTTAACAATTAAAATTTGCTTCATATGTTACAAAAAAAAAGGATCGCCAAAGGTTTAGGTTATTCACAAAATAATAGTTACAATAAGGTTACATTACTTTTTAAAAAACTACTGTAAATGTTGAAAATGCCTTCCGCCGACTTCGACGCACTTATTTAAATTCGAAAAAAACTTATTAAAACTATTGACTAAAAATTCTTCAGGAATATTTTCTATTATGTTTCGGATATTAATTTTTAATTGCTCTAAATTTTGGGGAAGTGGACTATAACACTTCTCTTTCACATATCCCCACAGAAAAAAATCTAGAACAGGCAAATCTGGTGAACGAGGTGGCCAGGAAATAGGGCCTCCTCTTCCAATCCACCGGTTTCCAAAAACGTTGGTCAATGAATCCTTGGTAATGTTAGCATAATGTGGTGTAGCCCCATCTTGTTGAAAATAGACGAAATTCAATAGATTTTCTTCTTGCAATTGGGGATAAAAAAATATTTCCAGCATATCAACGTAAGTCCAAGAGGTTACAGTTGGTTCATGAAAAAAATGGCCCATAAATTTTTGCTTTGACATACCACACCAGACTGTGACTTTTGGCGAATCTCTAACGTGTTCGTTATATTGTCGAGGATTTTCTGTTGCCCAAAACCTGCAGTTATGCTTATTTACTTTTCTTCGTCTGACATTATTAGTCTATCCAAAAAATGTATATTGTTCCTTACTAAATTTTGAATTCTCTGGCAAAATTCCACCGTTTGTGGAAAATCAGTTTCTTTTATTTCTTGTAACATTTGAATTTTGTATGGCTTTAATTTAAGTTCTTTTTTCATGATTTCTTGTACTGTAGTTTTAGGCATATGGACTGAACTTGAGATTTTTCTTGTTGACAATGTTGGATCTTCCTGAGTTATCTGCAGAATTTGTAACGTTTTATTTAGCAAATTCTCATTGTTTACTAATTTCTTTTTACGGGCTAAAGATCCTGTACCCCAGAATTTTCTGTACCAGATTTTAATTGAATTTTTTGTGGGTGGAGCTTTATTAAACATGTTTCTAAATCTTCGCTGGGTTTCTTTTACTGATTTGGTTTCGGCAAACATAATAACACATTTTCCTTTTTCGCTTAACGAGAACATTTTGCGCTTCCTAATTAAAATAACTTGTCAAAAATGACCAACAATGGCTGACAATGAGGCTTGTTGCTGTTATGGAAACGAGATAACTTTGTTTCCACAGGCGACTTTCAAAAAATCCTTTTAAAATAATATTCCTATTCGACATACAGTCAATTCTTTGGAGGTCAATAAATGCGTTATTTTTAAGATAACTATAGCTTGTGTTACATTTTTTTAAAGGGAAAGATTAAATTTTAAAATATTGAAACATATACAGGGTGTTCCATTTAAAATAACAAAGTTGTCCTATATCGGAAAATCGGCCATTTTGTTTTTGAGCTAATGGAATCTCACATAAAAATGGTAAAGATACAAGAATAAACTTTAAAGAAATATAAGTATATTTGCGAAAACCGCATCTTGATATCTTTATTTGTTCAAAAGTTATTCGCGATCAAAATGGGTCAAAATATGGACGGCCACCCTGTATAAGGAATCGATTCCTGTGATTCTTAGTCAGAGGTTACTATTTTCCCAAATAACTCGCAATTGCTATTGAATTTAAAACTATCCTTTAATATAACAGCTCTATTTAAAAATATTCCAAAAAATATTTGTTTTAAAAAAGATTTGAGAAGACATAAATATTTTTTGTGTAATTTTGACCAATCAAAAAGTAACAGTTAAACAAACAAGATGTCAGCCGAATATTAATAAAAGTTAATTCCTCATCGTTGTTTAGATAAAACTAATATATTTGTAATTTCATCTGAAATATGAAAGAAAATTTATATTAAATGCCATAAGCATTTAGCAAAGCCTGAAAAAACAGAAAAAAATTATGAAAATGTTTGTTTAACATGTCGCGGAAAAACACCAGTGTTTATTTTGCTTTTTCTAATTCCATTACCGTTACAATGTTGATGTTTTGCAGTGCATTTTTGCTAGCATTGTTTTGTTCAGCTTTGTTTTACAGGTTGCTACATATACTGGGTGGAACAATAGCTTAAAATAAATATACACTACAAAACTTTTCAACAATATTTCTAGGGTATTGAGAAAAACAATTTTAACACATTTTTACAACGATGCCCTTAAGCTTTTGCTTTCATTTCATCGCAAATATTTTTTTAGGGTTCCTAAAAAACGTCTTTACTACAGATAATACAGTCTAGTCGAGAAGTGTGTTTGCTGTGAATAATAGTTAGAAGGTTCCGAAATATATGAGCAATAACTCATTTGACGCGGAATGCAAATCTAAGAAAGGCGTTCTAAGGTTTTTTCCGAACAAAATTAATTGTTTATTTAATAAAAAACGAAAAAACACATTTATTTTTTAAAAATATTTTTTAAAACCATAAATGAAATTGCAAAAAAACAGGGAGTATTTCCCAAAACACTGACCAACATTCTAAAACTTTTTTGCCCCCCTGGAATGATTGTGGCTGGATTTTATATATTTTGGCCTGCTGAATCAGATCTGGCTTCAGATTTTCGATATCACCCCAAAGGGAGAGACACATGTTTTGATATTAAGCAAAATTCAATAAAAACTCACTTTAATACTGATTTATTAATTTAAAAAAAAAAAAAAGGTATGATACATTTTAGTAACAGTTAATTTATGTTCAGTATAAACATTTTCAAGTGTTATTTTTTTTTTAATATTCTTTCCTTGAACTCTTCCTTTTATAAGAAAGACTGGATGTGTCTCGTATTAGGGTCCAGCAATAGTCGGCTAACATATTCGGGCTCCCTTTCCAGTATATCTTTTCTCTATCATGCGATGTCTTGGTGAAATCGTTCCCCATGCTCGTCCGATATAGCTCCTAGATTTTCAGGAAAAAAGTCCAAATGGGAATGGAGAAATGAAGTTTTAGGGACATGTTGCATTTTAAAATATGATAGGCCGTGAGCAGTTCTTCCACGAGTTCACGATAATTTTCTGACTTGGTGTTTCCAAGAAAATTTTTGCAAACATTTTTCAAATGCATTCCATGCCCGTCTTTCATGGTCACTTAAAATGTCCGTAAAGTTGGCATCTTTAAAGGTTCCCTAATTTGGGGACAAAAAATTCCTTCTTTAATTTTTGGCTTCACTTATACTGGAAATTTTTCTTTTAAATAGTTGAAAGCATTTCCGTTTTTATCCAGTGCTTTTACAAAATTTTTGATCAATCCTAACTTTATGTGAAGTGGAGGTAAATATATTTTTTCTTTCTGAACTAACGGTTCTCGGGTCAAATTTTTAACTCCAACTTCTATTTTTTCACGTGGAGGCCAAACCTTTATTTTATAATGTTTGTCTCTTGCACGGCTGTCCCACTCACACAAAAAGCAGCAGTATTTTGTGTATCCTGACTGCAGTCCTGTCAATAACGCTACCACTTTCAAATCTGCACATATATTCCATTTGTGATCTTCGTACTTTATACATCTTCAGATTGTCATATGTTTCTTTCATATTTACCGAATGAGCTATAGGAACGGATGGATGTTCATTTCCATTATAAAGTAAAACAGCTTTTAGACTTGTTTTAGACGAATCTATGAATAGTCTCCATTTATCGGGCGTATATGGTAAAATTCAGTTCGACCATTAGGCCAGGAATATCATGGCAAAATACTAAATCACCCTCCGCTGCAAAAAAATTTGTGAAAGTAGATTCCCTTTTTCTGTAGATGGACACCTTAACTCCTTTTCCAAGAGGTTCCACTGCTGCAGGCGGGATCCGAAGTTCCGCTTTTGTTTTCGGGAGGTCCAAGTCACGAACAAGGTCATTCAATTCACCTTGGTGATTAAATGAGGTGTATCGGGCAAATCAATGGAACTAGGGATGTAGCTTGGGCCGGCTTCTGGCGAAGTACTTCGGGGTCTGATTCCCAATCAAGCGTGTAACTCTCAGGTGGTTGGGGAATGGGTAATGAATTGTCATGGGGTACTGGTCGCATTGCAGACGGAACATTGGGATACTGAATGCTACCTTAGTTTTGCTAGTAATTCCTTTGATATTCGTCATGCAAAAATAACAATCATCTACGTGATTACGAGGTTCCCTCCAAACCATTGGAACTGCAAATGGCATAGATTTATGCGTACCTTTTAGCCATCCCGTCAATGTTCTCGAACACGAACTGCAACACACTTTTGGGGCCCAGACTTATCTTGATCGCCAACTTTACATCCAAAATACAGTTCATAAGCCTTTTTACTAGTGAAGATATCGGTTTTTGGTACGCCTTCGCGTACTTCGCCACAAATATAACAGAATTTATCAGCTTTATTAACACAAATTCGCGTCGACATTTTTCTTACACGTAGATCTATCTAATCGAAAAATCAACAGATGTTTACTAAATGATTATAAAATAACGACTAAAGGGATATTTCAAGCATGGGTCCACCTACCTGTCCATAATAATGGGTCGCCCATTTTATTACCCTCTACTAGACCCTTCCGAGAAATCTGAGGCTAATAAAAACATTTGAGGGTTAGTTGTATATTAGTATAAGTCCAAATATTACAAATCACACGATTTTTTTATAGGGAGGATTTTTCTGTTAGACAGTGAAATTGTCTTGATTTCCGAAACTCCATCTCCATTATTTATAATTTTAATTTAACACTCGGAGTCAAAATCGAGTACGTCACACTGAATAATTCTTTTAAAGTATTAAATATTAATTATTTTTTTAAATTTTGGTATATTCAGAACACTTTAAGAATTTATTATTGTTAAAAATTTAACCTCAAGTTAATTTCGTGTTTATTGCACATTCAAAATTGGTTAAATAGTTGTCGTATAAATTTTTCTCTTCGTAGAACATACTTAGCAAGATTACGCGATAAAAGTTTAATAATTTTTTTTTGTTTATAATAACTTTATAGCTTTGACAATTTTACTTTAATTTTTCGTTTTTTTGTTAAAGTTATAAAATCATTATAGACAAAGGATTAAAATTTTTAAAACTTTTATGGCGTGATCTTGTCAAGTGTGTATACAGTAACCCCGTATATTTTTGAAAAACGCTAGGACAGGTCGATTTGCAATTGCGCCTTCTCTCAGAATTTTTTCTTTTTTCTTGTGTCATCGGTAGAAGCGTGAAAACGTCATCGATGATTTTTTTTAAATGGGAACCTTGTGGATGCGGTTCATCATTTGAAAGGTCTTTTTATTTTCTATTCAACCATATCAATACTTTTTAAAAAATGACGTTTGTAAAGTGTCAAATATTTTTATTATTTCAGTTAACATTTTTGTTCAGAAATAACAACCAAATTTAAACCATATGCTCAAATTGATGACCCTCAGCAATGATACAATAAGATAGGCGAGCTACGAAGTCATCCTGAACGGTTTGAAGAACTTCCGGAGTTATCTGCGCCATCTTGATCCGAATTCATCGACATTTTGTGGTCTTTTTTTGTACACTCTACTTTTCAAGTATCCCCATAAAAAAATCAAACGGAGTGAGATCTGGCGACCTTGGTGGCCACTTGATTGATCCTCTTCCCCCAATCCACCTATCTGGAAAAAGTCTGTCCAAGTAGTTTCTCACCAAGAACGCATAATGGGGCGGTGCACCATCTTACTGCAGCCACAAATCATTTGTATTTGGCACAGCCGATTTAGTTCTGGCATTAAGAAATTTTGGAGAAATTCTAAATATCGAAGACCTGTTAAAGTTTCATTGAAAAAGTATGGTCCTATAATTTAATGATGTATTATTCCCGCCCATTAATTTCTCATGATATTAAGTATGATACTCCTGCATCCAATGTGGATTTTCTTTAGCCCAATACCGACACGTCTGATGATTTACATGACCATTTAGAAGAATTGTAGCTTCATCCGAAAAAATAACTTTTTTTAAAAACATTGGATCTCTGTTATTTTTTTCCATCATAATCATGCAAAATTGAATGCATCTATCAAAGTCGTCAGGTTTTTTTACACACAAAAATTTATTTCCAGTGACAGTCTTTACCAAATTTACTTGTCAGTGTTTAAAGAAAGCTGAAAATTAAATAATTATAAATAATAATAATATTAAATAATATTGACACTTTACAAACGTCATTTTTTTAAAAAATTTAAATGGTTGAATAAAGAATAAAAAGACCTTTCAAATGATGCACCGCATCAACTACGTTTCCATTTAAAAAAATCATCGATGACGTCATCACGCTTCTTCTGATGACACAAAAAAAAAGAAAAAAAATAAGACAGAAGGCGCAATTGAAATTAAAAATCGACGTGTCCGAGCGTTTTTCAAAAATATACGGGGTTTACGAAATAATGAATTTATTCCTTTCATTTCCGCCATACTGTTATAAGAAGGTTTCCACGAAGCGAAAAATTTTTACGACAAATATTTAAACATTTGTTTTAATGTATAATAAAGACAAAATTTCGAAACAATTTTGTTAATTAACAATTGTCTAACTTGTTAAAAAATTACCTTTAAGTTAAATTTTTAGGGGAAACGAATTCGTTGACGTGTTCTAAATACAACATAATTTTTTAAAATTTTTCAATTAATATTTACAACCTTAAAAAAAATATTTATTGTGACGTACTCGGTTTTGATTCCGAGAGCGCAAACCAAAAATGTTGCGCGCAGGCCCATTTTCAGCGTTAAATTAAAATTATAAATAATAAAGGTAGAGTCGGGAGTTGAGACTTATTTTTAAAAATTTCCTTTTTTTTAAGGATCTTTTTTGCGATTTTCGCTATCTCTTATGGTTTTTGAGTTATCATAAAAAATCGAAATGGCTTTTTTGGAGATGTGTTATTTTTTTTTACCTGCTGAACTGCAACGATTGGGGGTAGAAAATAACGTTTTATGGTTCCAGCAAGATGGAGCAACAAGCAATACTGCTTGACAACTTATATCCTGTTATGGCGATTTTAATAGGCCGCCGAGGTCAACAGATTTGACCAGACCTGATTTTTTCTTATGGGAATATTTAAGGGCTAGGGTTTTTAAAAATGGACCTTAAACGCTACAAACTTTACATATGCTGCTACGAGTTACAGATAATTTTCAATCACAACTTCAGGAATGTTTAGAAAAACGTAGTGTCCATTTAAAAGACATTATTTTAGGAAATAATATATGTGTAATAAAAATATATGTTTTTGACCTTGGTCGTTTTATTAGTATATCAACAATAGAACAAATTTAACCTAAAGGTAATTTTTTAACAAGTTAGACAAATGTTAATAAACAAAATTGTCTCGAAATTTCATCTTCATTGCACATTAAAAAAATATTTAAATAGTTGTCGTATAAATGTTTCTCTTCGTTGAACGTACTTACGTAACAAGATTACGCCATAAAATTTTAATAAATGTTATTCCTTTGTTTATAATATCATTACAGCAATGAAAATTTTACTTTAATTTTTAATTTTTTGTCAAAGTTATAAAATCATTATAAACAAAGGATTAAAATGTTTTAAACTTTTATGGGGTGATCTTGTTAAGTGTGTATACAGTAACCCCGTATATTTTTGAAAAACGCTCGAACACGTCGATTTTTAATTTCAATTGCGCCTTCTGTCAGATTTTTTTCCTTTTTCTTGTGTCATCGATAGAAGCGCGATGACGTCATCGATGATTTTTTTAAATGGAAACGTTGTTGATGCGGTTCATCATTTGAAAGGTATTTTTATTCTCTATTCAACCATATCGATTCTTTTTAAAAAAAAAGGGACGTTTGTAAAGTGTAAATATTTTTATTATTTCGTTAACATTTTTGTTCAGAAAAAAAAAACCAAATTTAAACCATATGCTCAAATTGATGACCCTCAGCAATGATACAATAAAAAAAGGCAGCTACGAAGTCATCCTGAACTTTTTGAAGAACTTCCGGAGTTATCTGCGCCATCTCGCCCCTAGGCCCCTTTGAGTTCATCGTTTTTTTGGGTCTATTTTTAAACCCCCTCTACTTTTCAAGTATCCCCAAAAAAAAAACAAGCGGAGTGAGATCTGGCGACCTTGGTGGCTACTCGATTGATCCTTTCCCCCAAACCCCCTATCGGAAAAAAAAGTCTGTCCAAGTAGTTTCCCCCCAAGACCGAAAAAAAGGGGCGGTGCACCTTTTTGCTGCAGCCACATATTATTTGTATTTTGGAACAGCCGTTTGTTCTGGCATTAAAAATTTTTGGGGAGAAATTCTTATCGAAGACCTTTAAAAGGTTTCAAGAAAGTATGGTCCTATAATTTTATGATGTATTATTCCCGCCCATACTTTAAATTTTTCTCATGGTATTGAGTGTGATACCCTGCATCCAATTTTTAACTCAGTACCGACATGTCTGACGATTCACATGCCCTTTTTTAAAAAAAATGTAGCTTTATCCGAAAAAAGAACTTTTCAAAAAACTTGGGGAATCTCTGTTTTTTTCCCCCATCATAATCTCGAAAATTTTTGAATGCGTCTATCAAAGTCCCTTTTTCAGAACCCCCCGGGCCCAAAAAAAATTTTTTAGGGGATGCCATTTTCCCTTTTTTTAGCGTTGCAAGCACTGTTGAATGATGTATGTTATTATTTAATGCTTTTTCCGGGGAACTGGTATGGGGCCCCTTTTAAAAAAGCTTCTGCTAGCTAAATTTTGGTTTTCGTTACGGTTTTTTTACTCCCTTTTTTGAAAGGTCTCTTACATGGTCCGTTTCCATAATTTTTTTCTAAGTTTGCTTACCGTGGGGGATATTGGTTCTCGGGGGGGGTATTTATCGTTGAATAAAGCACAGACCTCCATTTTTCGTCCTTGTTTTAGTTCCACAACCAATTATTACAAGAATTTCAATTTTTTGGTTTCACTAAGTTTCTTTTTTAAAAAAAAATAAAACTAAATATGCAAACTTCAATAACTTAACTTCACTGGGGAAGTAAGGGGAATAATAACATTTTTTATGTGACACATCAAATACGTTTAATTTGAATGTGGCACGCTTCATAAGAATCAGGTTTTTTACATAAAAAGTTTACTTCCAGTGGCAGTCTTTACCAAATTTACTTGTCAGTGTTTAAAGAAACCCGAAAATTAAATAATTTTAATTAATAATAATATTAATTAATAATGACACTTTACAAACGCCATTTTTTAAAAAGTATTGATATGGTTGAATAGAGAATAAAAAGACCTTAGAAATGAAGCACCGCATCAACTACGTTTCCATTTTAAAAAATCATCGATGACGTCATCACGCTTCTTCTGATAATACAAGAAAAAAGAAATTAATATCTGACAGAAGGCGCAATTAAAATTAAAAATTGACGTGTCGGAGCGTTTTTCAAATATATACGGGCTTTACCAAATAATGAATTCATTCCTTTCATTTGCCATACTGTATAAGAATTTTCACAAAGGAAAAATTTTTAGACAATTGTTTAAAAAAATTTTGATTAATTTTTTACAACCCTTAAAAAAAAAAAAAAAATATATATATATATATATATATATATATATATATATATATATATATATATATATATATATATATATATATATATATATTTAGTGTATTAGTATATATATATATATATATATATATATATATATATATATATATATATATATATATATATATATATATATATATATTGGTTTATGGTTCCAACAAGATGGAGCTAAAAATACTGCGCGAATTTGCATGGTTTTTTTAAAACAACCCCCGGGCATCTTATGGCGATTTTAATAGGCCGCCGAGGTCAACAGATTTGACCAGACCTGATTTTTTTTTTGGGAATATTTAAAAAGGGTAGGGGTTTTTTTTAAAAGGACCTTTTTAAACGCACAAACTTTAAAAGACAACATATTTCTACGAGACAGATAATTTTCAATCACAACTTCAGGAATGTTTAGAAAAACGTAGTGGCCAATAAAAAGACATTATTTTAGGAAATAATGTATGTGTAATAAAAATATATGTTTTTGACCTTGGTCGTTTCATTAGTATATCAACAATAGAACTGTAAAAACCGTTAATACCCACTGCGCAACCCTGTATATTAAGAGATGGCCTGGGTAGAGACCCATTCCGATTTTTCAGTCTTAAATTATTATTTCATTTTATTAAAATGACTGCAGACAAAATTGAGGAAAGTATTCTAAATAGAAAATTATGCATCTATAGACATCTTCGGACAAAGTAATTAATTTTTTTTAAAACTTTCTAATATCCCCAAATTTTAGGGAAAAAAGGTGTTTTTTCACCCTTAACCAGATATCCATAAAATACTATCAGAGTACTCGTTAAATACGGTGAGCTACAAGAACATAATAGCAAGTTTAATGAAATATTTATAAGAAGCAAAATTTAAAACTTTTAAAAAGTGCTGTAAACATTATAAAAAAACAACATAAAGGGTAAAACTTTCTTACGCCAATTATTACTTTAAATAAAGTTTTCAAAATATTTTAATTAATACTTTCAAACTGTTTAACGTCAAGTGGGGTATAGTTAGGGGTTAATAAGGAAATTCAAAGAGCTTTTAAGTATTGGGAAATTTTCCAAATATGGTGGCCATATAAAATAAATATATATCATTAGTATTGCATTGCATAAACGCAGGATTTCTAATAGTGGACCGCAAAAGTTGTAAAAATGTGACTTTTTTTTTAGGTTTAACTAGATAAGACCTTTACAGAATTATAGCTCCTTGGGCATCTGAAATGGCCAATGACGACATTTTCTAGAAGGTCAGAGTTTTTTTATAGCGGAAAATGTCATAAATCTATCATAATTATTGTTTCTTACTTTTTCACACATACCTCGCGATATCTCAGTCACTAATTAAGATAGTTAAGATTTTTTTTTTTTTTTTGGTAAATAAAATGTAAGCGAAGATGACGGAAATAATTAATTATTAAAAAAAATCTTTGTTTTTTTGTAAACCCAAGACAAACTTGAACATTTACTTTTCTACATAGTATATATTTGTTTCCATATACACCAGATGACATAATGAGTTTAATTTTGAAGTTCTACCTAACACCGGTTTTTATAATATACCCTCAATATTTTTAAAAAAAAAGGTTTTTTTTTTATCTGCTATCCCCTTACCGATATTATAAATAGCTGCTTTATTCAAGGTAAATTTCCTTCTCGGTTAAAAGATGCCAAAATTGTCCCTATACATAACAAAGGTAACAAAAGAGATCCAAATAATTATAGAGCAATCCCTATTATCAGTACCCCAAAGTCATTGAACGTGCAATATATATTCGGTTAGGGTTATTTCTATGGTAATAATATAATTTCAAAAAATCATTTGGGTTTTTTCCCAAAAAACCTGTCCGCAGGATGCAATATTTAAATCTTTAAATTTAATAATGAAGGAACTTGAGAATGGTAGGCGTTAGTGGCAAAACTTTGACCTATCAAAAGCATTTGATCTAATTAACCATGAATTGCCAAAAAAAGTTAGATATTTGCGGCAAAAGGGGTGTTGCTAATGACCCAATTCGACAAAATCAAGTAATAGAACCCAAAGGGTATGTATAATTCCCCCCATAATTCGGGAACTAAAAATATTTTTTACTCCAACCCTTTTACCAGTATCTTCTGGGGCCCCCTTCAAGGTTCAATTTTTTCCCCATATTTTTTTTTAATTTATGTAAATGAATTGGGGACTCACTGGGCTAAGATTTTGTTTTCCAGTTTGCGGAGGGCCCATGTATCATAGTTGAGCCCAACATACCAGCTGCCTAATTTTAAAATTTTGTAAAATAGTATCAAGAATAAAAAACTTGGTGAAAAGGGGGGGAAATCTAAAAAAAGGGTTTTAAGGTTTTTTTTTCCCAATAAAAAGAATTGTTATTAATAAAAAACGAAAAAAAAACATTTCCATTTTTAATAATAACTTAAAAACCATAAGAGAGTGGAAATTGCAAAAAAAAAGGGGTATTTCCCCAAAAAATTGTCTTGATTTCCGGAACTCCATCTCCATTATTTAAATTTTAATTTAAAACCCAAAAAAGGCCTTTTTGCACGACATTTCTGATCGTGCGCTCGGAGTCAAAATCGAGTACGTCACACTGAATAATTCTTTTAAAGTATTAAATTTAATTAATTTTTTTTTAAATTTTGGTATATTCAGAACATTTTTTTAAAAAATTTATTTTTTTAAAATTTTTAAAATTAAAATTTTTTGGGCCCCCATTGCACATTCAAAATTGGTTAAATAGTTGTCGTAAAATTTTTTTTTCTTCGTAGAACATACTTAGCAAGATTACGCCATAAAAAAATTTTAAAAAATTTTATTTTTTTTTTTGATAACTTTATAGCTTTGACAATTTTACTTTAATTTTTCGTTTTTTTTTTTAAAAATTTTAAAAAAAATTATAGACAAAGGATTAAAATTTTTTTAAAATTTTTTTGGGGTGATCTTGTTTAATACAGGGAACCCCCCATATTTTTTTAAAAAAGCTAGGACACGTCGATTTGCAATTGCGCCTTCTGTCAGAATTATTTATTTTTTTGGGTCACCGGGTAGAAGCGTGAAAACGTCATCGATATTTTTTTTTTAAAGGGAACCTTTTTTGGGTGCGGTTCATATTTGAAAGGCTTTTTTTTTTATTCAACCATATCAATACTTTTAAAAAAAAAACGTTTGTAAAAAAGTCAAATATTTTTTTTTTTTCAGTTTTTAAATTTTTGTTCAGAAATAACAACCAAATTTAAAAAACCTATGCTCAAATTGATGACCCTCTGCAATGATACAATAAGATAGGCGAGCTACGAAGTCATCCTGAACGTTTTGAAAACTTCCGGAGTTATCTGCGCCATCTTGATCCGGGGAAATTATCGACATTTTTTTGGGCTTTTTTTGAAATTTTCTTTTAAAATCTCCATAAAAAAAATTAAACGGAGTGAGATCTGGCGACCTTGGGGGGCCCCGATTGATCCTCTTCGCCCAATCCACCTATCTGGAAAAAAAAAAACTGTCCAAGTAGTTTCTCACCAAGACCGCATAATGGGGCGGTGCACCATCTTGTTAGCCACAAATCATTTGTATTTGGGAACAGCCGATTTAGTTCTGGCATTAAGAAATTTTGGGGAAATTCTAAATATCAAAGACCTGGTAAAGTTTTATTGAAAAAGTATGGTCCTATAATTTAATGATGTATTATTTCCTCCCATCCATTTAATTTCTCATGGTATTGAGTATGATACTTCTGCATCCAATGTGGATCTTCTTTAGCCCAGTACCGACACGTCTAACGATTTAGGGCCATTTAGAAAAAATGTAGCTTTATCCGAAAAAAGAACTTTTCTTAAAAACATTGGATCTCTGTTATTGTTTCCATCATAATCTCGCAAAATTGAATGCGTCTATCGAAGTCATCTTCCAGAAGCTCCTGGACTAAAACAACTTTATAGGGATGCCACTTTTCCTTTTTTAGCGTTGCAAGCACTGTTGAATGATGTATGTTATTATTTAATGCTACTTGCCGTGAACTGGTATGGGGATCCTCTTCAAAAGCTAGCAGAACATCTAAATTTTGGTTTTCTGTTACTGGTTTTTTACTGCCTTTTGAAAGGTCTCTTACATGGCCCGTTTCCCTAATTTTTTTCTCAAGTTTGCTTACCGTGGATTGCGAAATTGGTTCTCGGTCAGGATATTTATCGTTGAATAAAGCACAGACCTCCACTTGCGTCCTTGTTTTAGTTCCACAACCAATTATTACAAGAATTTCAATTCTCTGTGTTTCACTAAGTTTCGTTTTTAAAAAAAGTAAAACTAAATATGCAAACTGCAATAACTTAACTTCACTGCAATGTAATGGAACTAATAACATTTACATGTGACACGTCAAATACGTTTAATTTGAATGTGGCACGCTTGATAAGAATCAGGTTTTTTACATAAAAAGTTTATTTCCAGTGACAGTCTTTACCAAATTTACTTGTCAGTGTTTAAAGAAAGCCGAAAATTAAATAATTTTAATTAATAATAATATTAATTAATATTGACACTTTACAAACGCCATTTTTCAAAAAGTATTGATATGGTTGAATAGAGAATAAAAAGACCTTAGAAATGAAGCACCGCATCAACTACGTTTCCATTTAAAAAAATCATCGATGACGTCATCACGCTCCTTCTGATAACACAAGAAAAAAAAAATTAATATCTGCCAGAAGGCGCAATTAAAATTAAAAATTGACGTGTCCGAGCGTTTTTCAAATATATACTGGGTTTACGAAATAATGAATTCATTCCTTTCATTTCCGCCATACTGTATAAGAAGGTGTCCACAAAGCGAAAAATTTTTACGACAATTATTTAAAAAAAATTTTAATGTACAATAAAGACAAAATTTTGAAATAATTTTGTTAATAAATAATTGATTAACTTGTTTAAAAATTAACTTTAAGTTAAATTTTTAAGGGTAACGAATTCTTTGACGTGTTCTAAATACACCATAATTTTTAAAAATTTTTTGATTAATATTTACAACCTTAAAAATATATATTTAGTGTGACGTACTCGGTTTTGACTCCGATAGCGCAGACCAAAAATGTTAGAATCGGGAGTTGGGACTTATTTTTAAAAATTTCCATCTCTTTTAGGTTTTTTTGCGATTTTCGCTATCTCTTTTGGTTTTTGAGTTATCATCAAAAATCGAAATGGCTTCTTTGAAGATGAGTTAATTTTTTTTTAAACCCTTTAACTACAATGATTGGGGGTAGAAAATAACGTTTTATGGTTCCAGCAAGATAGAGCTACAAGCAATACTGCGCGAATTTGCATGGCTGCTTTAAGAAACATGTCCCTGGACAACTTATATCCTGTTATGGCGATTTTAATAGGCCGCCGAGGTCAACAGATTTAACCAGACCTGATTTTTTCTTATGGGAATATTTAAAGGCTAGGGTTTTAAAAAACAGAAAAAAAATATGAAAATGTTTGTTTTACATGTCGCGGAAAAACGCCAGTGTTTATTTTGCGTTTTCTAATTCGATTACCGTTACAATGTTGATGTTTTGCAGTGCATTTTTGCTAGCATTGTTTTGTTCAGCCTTGTTTTACAGGTTGCTACTTATACTGGGTGGAACAATAGCTTTAAATAAATACACAAAACTTTTAAAAAATATTTCTTGGGTATTGAGGAAAACAATATTAACACATTTTTTACAACGATGCCCTTAAGCTTTTGCTTTCATTTCATCGCAAATATTTTTTTAGGGTTCCAAAAAACGTCTTTACTACAGATAATACAGTCTAGTCAAAAGGGGTTTTGTGTGAATAATAGTTAGAAGGCTTCGAAATATATGAGCAATAACTCATTTGACGCGGAATGCAAATCTAAGAAAGGCGTTTTAAGGATTTTTTCTGCCAATAAAAATTGCAATTGTTATTAATAAAAAATGAAAAAAACACATTTCCATTTTTAATAATAACTTAAAAACCATAAGAGAGTGGAAATTGCAAAAAAAAACAGGGAGGTAGTTTCCCAAAAATTGTCTTGATTTCCGGAACTCCATCTCCATTATTTATAATTTTAATTTAACACTGAAAATGGGCCTTCGCGCGACATTTCTAATCGTGCGCTCGGAGTCAAAATCGAGTACGTCACACTGAATAATTCTTTTTAAAGTATTAAATATTAATTAAATTTTTTTAAAAAATTATGGTATATTCAGAACACTTTAAAGAATTTATAATTGTTAAAAATTTAACCTCAAGTTAATTTTTTAACAAGTTAGACAATTGTTAATTAACAAAATTGTTTCGAAATTTCGTCTTCATTGCACATTCAAAATTGGTTAAATAGTTGTCGTACAAATTTTTCTCTTCGTAGAACATACTTAGCAAGATTACGCCATAAAAGTTTAATAATTTTTTTTTGTTTGTAATAACTTTATAGCTTTGACAATTTTACTTTAATTTTTCGTTTTTTTTTGTTAAATTATAAAATCATTATAGACAAAGGATTAAAAAATTTTTTAAAAATTTTTTGGGGGATCTTTTTCAATGTGTATACAGTAACCCCGTATATTTTTTAAAACGCTGGACAGGTCGATTTGCAATTGCGCCCCCCAAATTTTTTTTTTCTTGTGTCATCGGTAGAAGCGTGAAAACGTCATCGTGATTTTTTAAATGGGAACCTTGTGGATGCGGTTCATCATTTGAAAATTTTTTTTTTCTATTCAACCGTATAATACTTTTT
>JAHBCN010016998.1:0-18847 GCA_019359885.1 Listronotus oregonensis | reverse complement strand
AGCTTTTTGAAAAAACCCCATACTATCGACTTATTTGCAAAAGACCGATTAAAAACATTGATTTTATCGACAAAAAACGCCGACTTTCGATCGCGAACAACTCGAAAAGTATACATTTTACAAAACAAGTGCATAAAACATTTTCTGCTTAAAAATCGATTTATGTGGTCAAAGTATTTTAGAAAATTTCTACCCCCGAGATGGTTTTTCAACCATCCCCAAGGAAATGGCACTCCAGATTTTGATCCTTGGACTATTTCCTACCTACTGTCAAAATTTCAATTTATTCTATGCATTTTCAAAAAATTGCGAGGCAAAATTGTTCGTTTCCTGGACTTTTGGTAGAACAGCGGAAAATACCATATAATTGCTGTTATTTACTCAAGCATGCTCCATGGCAGCTTTTTCCTTATTTATTGAACAAAAATAAATTTAAGCAGTAACAAAGCCTAGGCATCAAACAAGCAATTCATCTGAATAAAACTTTCAGTTAGTTCGTCCGCTTAAAAGAGGGTCTATTTTCGACTTGACTGCCTTGGTTTATATCACGTTTCGTTGGATTGCCAGGAACACGTCAATAATAAAATGTTGTAACTTAATATTAAATGTTTTTTTGTAAAATAAATAGTTGTAATAAAAGGTAAATGTTAATTCACAAAAAAATTAAAACCAAAAAAAAAAAATATAACTAAGGTAATTAAATGTTAGATCTTTCAAAAAAAGATGTTTGTTTAAAAAAATGTCTATTTAAGTTATACCTAACTTAACCTTATAGTTTTTTGCTGCTTTATTAAAAAACAGAATTACCTTGGAAATATACCGGTGGTGCATCGCCAGACTGGCCATAGGAAATCTCATGTAAATTTTGATACATTGAAATATTGGCTCCCCTATTGAATTTACAACCAAATTGTATTAGACTATTTTGAAGACGTTGATAAGTTTAGCTCACATTCTAAATTTCTTTGTTTTCTGATAAGGCAATTAAAAGTTATTTAAGAAAAACTATTTGTAAAATCGATGCATAACTGCTACATACCTTAATGAATCCACCAGTAATAAATAAAATGTCTTGTCAATTTTTTAATTGACGTTTTATTTTGTATTAGTTATTTTAAAAGTTTTACAGTATTAAAGAGAAAATAACAATGATTAAATGGTAAAACATGGAAAATAGTTATCGAAGAGATCCGACATGTTCTCTACGTTTTCCTGACAGACACATTCCAAGTAAGACAACATTTTAAAAATTTATTCCTAAGTTTGAACAAAAGGTACTGTTATTAATAAATGCAACTGCTTAGAGCGAAATGATAATGTATCGTGGAAAGTTCAAGAAAATAATGCCGATCTAGATGTTCTACTTCATGTAGAAGAAAATAAAGGAATTAGCACCAGGCTTCTTGGCAAAGTTGTAGGAAAGAATAAGAGCACAGTACTACGCAAATTGAAGAAATATAAATATTATCCGTACAAATATCAACGACATTAGAAATTAAGGAAAGGCGATGGGATCCGAAGAGCAGATTTTCGTTTTAAAGTTATGGAAATGGCGAATAACGATAGGGACTTCTTACGCAATAGTTATTTTAGTGACGAATGCACCTTCACATTAAACAATGAACCAAACGTTCAAAACATCAGATACTGGAGCAAAGAAAATGAACACAGATTTGTATCTACAAGGACTCAATACCCTCAAAAGGTAAACGTTTGGGCGGGTATATTTGGACATCGGATTATTGGACCTTTTCCCTTGAATCACAATTTGGGAACAGAAACTTTTTTAGAACTATTACAAAATCAAGTAGGGCCGGCATTGGAAGAACTTACAACCTGACAATCAAGACATTTGGTTTCAAATGGATGGTTGTCCTGCACACAATTCACGAGAAGTGAAGGAATATGTTCAAAATGTGTTTAATGGACTTACTATAGGACCAAATTACACCATAAATTGGCCAGCTAGGTCTCCTGATCTTTCGCCAAACGACTTCCTCCTTTGGGGTTATATCAAAAATGTTATTTTTACAAATTTGAGTTATCAAAATTTAGAAAAATTAAAAGTTTCAATTTCAACGGCGTGCGATCGACTATCGGCAATTCAACTTCATAATGTAAAAACTGAATTTTATAACCGCTTAGGATATTGCTTAGCAGTAAACGGAGGTCTGTTTGAGCATTTAATTAAAAAACATTAGCTTTTAGTTTCAATGTGTTGTGTTTAAACGTATTTTTAGACAGTTTTTAAGTGTGTTTTTCACCTTCCTATAAAATTGTTCAATTATGTAAAAATCTCATTATGTTGTTCAATGTAATTACTTGTATTTATTAAATGATTACAACCATTTTTTTCTCTTCAATACTGTAAAACATGTTGAAATAACTAATACAAAGTAAAACGTGAATTAAAAAGTTGACAAGACATTTTATTTATTACTGGTGGATTCATTAAGTTTTTTTTAAATAACTTTTAATTGCCTTATCAGAAAAAAACGAAATTTAGTATGTGAGCTAATCTTATCAACGTCTTCAAGATAGTCTTATACAATTTTGTTGTAAACTCAATAGGGGAGCCAATATTTTAATGTATCAAAATTTACATGGGATAAGGCCAGTCTGGCGATGCACCACCCGGTTTAAATATATAGGTTGGTCCAAAAGTTTTAAACAAATGGATTTTTTTTTTGAAATATTTAAAGAAATCGGTAATCAATTGTGCATGTCGAAAAACCAAAAAAACATTTTGACTCGTGTCACATATAGTCCAGGAGAGTTAGGAAAAATAGCGAAAATATTTTGAGCCAGCAGATATCAAGATCCGGTTTTATGCATTGTGTTCAGGAAGGTCCCAGAAAACGACTCTAGGAAGTCTGGTTCATGCATTTTTTGGGCCAGAAAATGCATTTTCCAATTGCATTATTACTTCCACCATTATAGGAACGACTGGAAACTCGGTAAAATCAAAGAAACTAAAGAAATGGTCCAAAATCCAATAACGAAAAACCCACTTGATCCAAGAGTGCCGTGTGTGTATATTTACAGTACTGATTTACACAAAAACAAAACATAAAAGGTTGTTTCTTTTTTGAAGGTATATGAAACCGTAAAACCTAACCCTATTTATATTTCTGTAGTGGAAAAAAGTTTTCTATACAAGTTTTTACAATATAGCTTCCTTAAAATAAATTCAAGGATATTGAAAGCGTTAATGGAAAAACAACAAAGCGTCTAAAAAACTCCCTTATCATTATTATATCAAAAATATCAGTTTTCATTTTGTTAATTAATAACACAAACACATCCCACTGGCAACTTTTTTATTTAAGTCAGTATGACAAAAATAAACCAAAAGCAGTAGAAGTAAAATAACATTTAATTCATTAAAAAGTTACTTAGTTAAACGTAATTCCCTTTTAAATTAATATATAAAACAACTTACACTTTTCCTTCAAAAAGTTCCATTTAAATAATTTCTATATAAATTGTCATTTAAATTTTATTAAAATCTATAGTAAACCGTTGTGCCATACGTTCGTCTACTTGGATATTCTAAAACCAAATTTGTTGAGACAATCATTTATTTCATGATATTTGTACAGTTGACATCGTTCAAAATTATATAAAATTAAATAACACCTAAACCTTGGACTCTCATTGTCTTCATTTGTTAATTGTTACACAACTTTTCGGATAGTGATGTATCTCTAACCGTTTTAAGTAATAACTTTTTTCAGATCTTCTACCAAATTTATCTGCTGTATATACCGGTCCCCGTCCGACAATTCCTACAACGAGCTCTTTGATTTCCTTTCAATAATGATCGACAATATTATTTCCCAGTTTCCATTGGCCGAAGTAATCGTACTCGGAGATTTTAATGTTCATAATAAGGATTGGCTAGGATCCACAAAAACTGATACACAAGGCAGAGCAGCAGAAAATTTCGCAATCAGCAACTCGCTCACCAATCTAATTATGGAACCTACCTACTTTCCTAGGGTTCCCACCCATAATTCTTACCCCCTAGATCTCTTTCTTACTTCCACCCCCGAACTCTATCAAGCATCAGTAACTGCTCCCCTTGGTCGCTCTGACCATGGTTTGGTCACCGTATCTTATTCCACTCATTTTGAAGCAACTGAAAGCATGCCGCCACGAACCATCTGGCACTACAATTCGGCCGACTGGGATGGTCTGAGAGATTTCTTTGCCAGCTACCCTTGGGATCCTACCTGCTTTTCTACATTCGATCCTTCCAAAATTTGTAAATAAATTATCGAAACAATTCAACTAGGCATTGAGACCTATATTTCCCACACTAAAAAATACCCCATAACTTCAAATCACAAACCGTGGTTTTCTAAATCCTGTGACAAAGCCAGACTTTTAAAAATTCAAGCCCACAAAAAGTTTTTTCCAAACCCCAGTCCCGAAAATCGACAGGCTAGCATCGAAGCGAGAAATCAGTATAATCAGACTATCTCAGAAACAAAATACCATTTTAACACTCGAATAAAAGATAAAGTTCTTTCTTGCTCAAATGGCAGTTCTTTGCCAAAAATATTAGTCAGAAGATGAAATTGTCTCTACCTCCAAAGGAAAAGCCGAACTATTTGCTAAACAATTTGCTGCCAATTTTACGCTTGATCCTCCTACAGTTGTCCCCGTTTCTCATAAAATGTCCGATATAATTTTTAAAGTTAAACCGATCAAGTGTATTCTTTCTTCTCTTAATACTAAAAAATCGTCTGGGCTGGATGGCATACCAGCAATCGTCTTAAAAAAATATGCTCCCGAGCTTGCACCCATCTTAACTCGCCTCTTTCGAATCTTTTACGACACAGGCATTTTCCCGGAGAGTTGGAAAGCTGCACGTGTGCAATCTGTCCCCAAAAAAGGATCCAAAAGTCTCTCTTCCAACTATAGACCTATATCTCTTTTTTTAGTTGTTTGCAAAGTAATGGAAAAATTCATTAATTCCCAAATCTTAAAGTATCTGGAAAAACATAAGATCTTACATGATAGACAATATGGATTCCGTCACAGTAGATCCACAGCTGACCTTCTTTCCTTTGTCTTACACAACTGGAACAAGTCCCGTGAGATTCTTGGTGAATCCCAGATCGTTGCTCTTGACATATCGAAAGCTTTCGATCAGGTCTGGCATGATGGGCTTCTTAACAAACTTCCTTCTTACTGTCTTCCACCTAAGCTTTGCTCTTGGCTTTCCAGTTTCCGTTCTAATCGACGTATATCAGTTAGGTTGTTTTTAATTAAGTGGTGCCCCAGGGCTCAGTGCTGGCACCCACGCTGTTTCTTCTACACATTAACGATCTTCTCTCTTCACATCAACCCTTCATGTTTTGCTGACGATAGTACCCTCCATCTAGTATTCAATTTCTTAAGCCACCGTGAAATCCTGATTTCGAAAACAAGCGCAGGTCAATGCAGATATCTCTTTCACAAGACCTCAAACTTATCTTGGATTGGGGCCAAAAATTTTGTTCAGTTTAATGATAAAAAAAAAAAAATTGAAAATTGGGCATAATACAACCAAATTTTGTGTAACAATTAACAAAAAAGACAATGGAAGTCCCAGATTTTAGTGTTATCGAAACCATAAAATTGTCTAAACTTTCAAGAAAATATATAAAATTTATAAAATTGTTGATATCTTTCTTCCAAATATGATTTTAAAACTTAAAATAAGCATGAAATGCATTAATTACTTGAAATATAGCCAAAATCCTATTTTAAACCTATCTTTTTAAAGAGACAGGGCTAAATTTATCATAGGCTTCTGCAGCTTTCATAGTCATAAAACTTATAAGAAAAATTTGTTTCTTAAAATTAAGGGAACACATTTAATTTGGGAAAACTAAGGAATATTTTCCAACTTTTCTTTTTTCTTTTAACTTGCCTGCTATCATTTAAAAAAATTTCATGTCAAAATATGTTAACAATTTTCCCGGATAAAAACATCCACTAAAATGCTTAAAAAAGATTTTTTCTGTGAAAGCTTTATAAACGGATTTTCTTAATCTAAACGCCAAGATACGGGGCATATTAAAAATAGCTATTAAGTGTAATAAAAAGATTGGAAAAATAAAAGTCTTGGGTCCGATATTACCGGAAAAAGGGTCGTAGACCTAATAACGTAAAAACGCAAAATTACGTATTTTTGGGGTTCAGATTAATGGGTGGTTTAATAGATTATTTATTGGCCGTTAAAGAAGATAAAACACTAGTAGAAGCACCCCCCGCCGCGGATGGAGGAGGGGGTTTTTGGGATTTTTGCCCCATTTCTTATTTTCTGAAAGATGATTTCTCGCGCGGATGATGGGCCCCTGGGCATCGCCCCCCCAGGGTGAAAATCAAGGAAGGTTTGGGGAACACAATTAAAATGATTTAAACCAAAAGTTTGGGCTGGATGTTGAGATATTTTATTATATTAAAGGTAATGACGAAGAATTTGAATTTTTCTTAAAACATCTTAAAGCCTCCGACCTTGTAAAATTCACAATGGAGAAGCAGCAAAACTCGGCCCTATTTTCCTGACGTTCTAGTTAAACAAAATAATGTCAATTAAAACCCAACAGAAAGCCACCCACACTGGACAAATTTAACCAGAATTCTAAAAAACCAAACGGGGGTTTTGCTATTTTATAAATCAGCGGGACCTTATGTAAGGTAGGGAATCACTGAAGAAATGGAAAACCCACCCAGGATCAAGCAGAACGGAACAGGGAGGAAATAAAGGAAACATGAAAAATACCCAAAATAAGACAAGAAACTATAATTTGAACCAAGCCCAGACGACCAAATTTTAGAAATTTCCCATAATTAAAGGAATTTCGGAAAAGTTTAGAATCGCGATAAGATAATAAAAAACGGGTTTAAAACCCCAAACTACTTAAGAAGATTTTACAAGACGAGACCAGACAACAATGTTTCAAATAAGGACTGTATCTACCAAACCGGGAAAGTGGGGGGGTTTACATCGGGGGAAAAAAAGAGACCATTAAATTGAGTTAAAGAACACAAAAAAAATACGGAACGAGGGGAAAAGTCGGTAGGGGTTGCCGAACATTGGCAAAACAAAGATCAATGGTGGAAGCAAAAAATATTTTTAAAAAAAACCCATGGAAGAAAAGAAAATTCAAAAAGCGAATAATTTTAAAAACAAAAATGTTTTGCAAGCCTAGCACGATATTTCGAACATCTGGCAGCCGTTTTGAACCGGAAAAGTCGGTCAAGCTTGGGGAACATGGGGAAATATATAAGTCGTAGTTTTTAGGAATAGTTTTTAGTTATCACGTGAAAACGGTTGGAGATACATCATAACCGAAAGTTGTGTAAAATTTAAAAATAAAAAATGGAAGTCCAAGATTCTAGTGTTATTGAGATATTTATTACTGTGTCATTCTTTGCACATTCTGAGGTAATTTAATGCACAACGCAACCCACCGTCTGGCAATACCACGTAGCTGACTGAGGTGGTCTGGGAGATTTTTTGCAACCTCTTTTCCAAAACAATTCAATGGAGTATTAAGATTTATGCTCCTTATATCAAAAAGAACCCCAAATCGTTAAATCACAATTCTTGATTTTCTAAATCCTGTAATAAAGCGAGACTTTAAAGGCCAAGCTCATAAAAACTTTTTTTTAAATTCTAGTCCTAAAAATCGACAAGCTAGAATCGAAACAAGCAACCAGTATAATAAAACTATTTCACACGTCAAACAGCAATTCTGCAATTGCATAAAATAAAGTTCTTTCTTGCTCTTTCTAGTTTTAATCTTAAGAAGTCGTTTGACAAAAACATTAACAAACACTTGGTAAGCACTAAAAAAAAAAAGAACTATTTTTCAGACAACCGCGCCAATTTTTCCAGGATCCTTCCTGTAGTCTGTAGGTAATTTTCATGACTTTAATTGTAAAGGTTAAAGTTTAAAAGAAATTGTAAGGGGGATTACCTGAAAAAGACTATAAAGTTTTTTGATGAAAAAAAAAGGGGGGGGGGTTTTTAAAAAGGGGGGGGGTTAAAAAATGTAAAAACTGTTTTTCGCTTCTAAAAAGGGATTGAATTTTAGGGAATGTTTAAAATGTTTTTTGTATTAAAAAAATAAATGAGCCCCAAAATTTATTTGGGTTATTTGTTTTAAAAAAAATTTTTTTTGGGTGTTGGGTTTGATAATTATTGCAAAATTTTTTTATCCATTTCTGTCATTGCCAAACATGGGTTTTTTTAAATTTTAATAAAAAGAGAGGTTATTTATTTATTTTCGTATGGGATTTAGAAATAAACAAAGCTATTTTTACATATGTAATAAAAAAACTTGGGGTTTTAAAACAAACACGTCGGTTAATATAATTATCGACCCCGGTTGCCAAGAAAGTCTTCAGGTCTCCCTTTTAGGATTTTTTGGGGATTCCTCCGTGAGGTGTTTAATCGTTTGATATTCTCCGCACGCAGTATGGTGATGGTTGTTTGCCCCTTTGTGCAGGAGGTATGCCATCTGCCTGTTGCGTTCTAATTTATTAAGGGGACCAGGTTCTGCGTGGTAGGTCAAACCCTGGGGGCTTTTGGGAATGCAGGGCATATTTTGCCTTTTGAGTGGCATTCTTGAGTCCATGCATTGGTCAGGTTGAACTCCTCTTCATTGCTGCGCTTGCTTTTTTGTTGGTGGATTTCTGGAGCGGAGACGATTGTGGTTTGCGTCCTCAATATCTTGATGTATTGGCAGATTCTATTTTCCATGATCTTTTTGTACTCTCGTGTAAGGGCGTCTATTCGTCGCAGCCTTGGTGGTTGGATATGGCTTAGTACTGGGAGCCACTGAGTGGGGTCTACTTAATGACACCAGCGATCACCCCTCATCGTATTATTCATTTGGGACGTCCACCATTTTGGGTAGGACATTGGGCCAAAACGGGGCACAGTATTAAACCGTCAAGAAGACAAGTCCTAGAACAGGCAGCGCAGCGTAGAAGCCGATGCCCCCCCAAGTGGTACCACATAATTTTGGTTATGTTGTTCCTGGTTTTCAGGTTCTCGGCGGTTTTAGTTAGGTGTTCTTTAAATGATAGTGTTCTATCAGAGTCACTCCCAGGTATTTTGGTGTTTTGTTGTGGTTTAGTTTGGTACCATCAAATTGACTTTTTACGTTTTTTATCATTTAAATTTTTTTTGTACTTAATTTTTAGGCACCTTGTATTAATTTATACTCAAAATATCCACTAAATATACAAAATTGGGCCTCTTTTCACAAGCAATTCAACTCAAATTAAAAAATAGAGTATGCCGTATACGAAAAATTTCTCCTTATTTTGGGGTCTGCAAACGTTATTTTTGACATAAAATTCAAGATATGTCAAAAACGGTTAGCCTTAGGTATAGCATATTATTCACAAAATATATCTAGAATTTTCTGGGGAATCAAAAAATGTAATAATATATAGGGTGTTCCATTAAAAATAAGAAAATTAGCATCGACTTCCGGTACAACCGGAAGTGCCCCCGAAAATTTTAGACGGTTGCTCTCATCGATATTAGTAAACTACCAAATTTTCAAAAATTTTTCCCTTGCTAAGTTTTTGAGAAATCGACCGCGCGGTTCGTCGTGGGACACCCTGTAGAACATAAGCTATGTATTTTTACAAGACCTTTAATTTAAGTCATATTATTTTTTCCTCCGAATGCGAGTAATAATCAAATAACCGAATTTTTAGGATTTTTAAAAGGGATTATTCTGGAAAAAAATTGTTTTTTTTTAATTTTTGAATGTTTATTGTAGGTTTCATCGAGACGAAAAAATTTGTTCCCAAAGGCACTTTCTCGTCTCGTCTCGATCATCGAGACGAGAAATAAAAAACTCGTCTCCCAAGTTTTCTCGAAGAAAATTTCTCGATCTCGATTCAAGACTCTCGAAATTTCGAGAGTCTCGAAAACAAAAACTAAATGTTATTAAAAAATTCTATGTATGGATTATAACCCTACAACACAAGGCCAAGGCTGCAATAAACGGTATTAATTTTATCTATTAAAACAAATACGTTAAAATACAGGGGTTTTTGGTATAGAGGCGAAAAAATAAAGACCCAAATTATTTTTTAAATTGAATTGAAAACCTGGAATACATATTTTCCTTTGTTTCCCAGATATTTCACTTAAAGTTTTGCCCAAAAAAATTAAAATCACATGTGGGGTCGCTAATATTAGTTGGCGCTTTCAAACTATTACGTCATATGAAATCAAATTTGACTGTTGTCAAAGGTTAGACACTTTGGAGCACATGCTAAATAATTATTATGTCATACCCATACACATTAAACAATATTACCGTATTTGTTATTTAACTCCGTTTTCCTGTGATTTTCAATAACAGATTGACAAATGTCTAACTTTTGACAAAAAATCAAACTTGATTTCATATGACGTAATAGTTCGCAAGCGCCAACTAGGATTAGTGACACCCACAATGCAATTGTAGATTTTTTCTTTGGGAAAACTTTATAGGGAAATTTCTTCAAAACGAAGGAAAATTTGGAAAAAAGTATTCTTGTTTTTAATTTAAAATTAAAAAAATTTATTTAGGCCTTATTTTTTTGCCTCTACTTACCAATCACCTTGTACAGAGGCTATACATATATGCTATGAACTAAAACTACTAAGCCACGTATAACAAAGAAAAACCGCCAAGTATCAACACAAAAATAAATAATATTTTTCCAAAAAATGAAAATTAAACAAATCCTTGATGTTTTAATTTAATCTTTTATCCATACATTTAAAATTTACCTAGGTACAAAAGGTAAAAGCTTAAAATTGTTTCTTCGTTTGTGAAGAGAAGAATGTACATGTACCAATACCAGCAACAAACTCATTTTTTATAATCGAAACAGTCGTCTTTAAAAAAAAATAATTATCGATATTACGCAAGTTATTTGTAATAGTTTGGAACAGTCTAAGACGTTTAAGTTCTTTAAGAATATGAAAATATTTACTTTGTCTTTGTCCTTTTTATTTACTTTGCTATCTTTGCTATTTTTTTGGTTTGTTATGTTCTTATGTTTAAAATGAATTAAAACTATTTCTTAGCATAGTTTTTAATTTTTTTTTTCTGACGTATTTAGAGCTGTGACTTATTGCAGCACATATCGAGATCAAAATATCGAAATAATTTCTGCTTTGTTGTCATTGTTTTTTTTGGTTTGTTATGTTTTACGTTTAAAATAAATTAAATTATTTCTTAGCATATTTTTTTTATTTTCTATTTTCTGGCGTATTTAGAGGTGTGAGTTATTGTAGCACATTTTTTTTTCGAGATCGAGAAATCCCCCGAAATAATTTCTCGATCTCGAAAAATCTCGAAGTTTTTTCTCGATCTCGACTCAAAAAAACAAAAGTCTCCGTCTCGATCTTGTCTCGAAATCGAGACGAGACGAGACGAGAAATATCGATTTTCGAGAGTCTCGTGAAATCCTAGTTTATTGCAAATTTTAAGTAATTTGGAATTTAAATAAATAAAATAACTCCTTTTTTTTCTAAATATTTGTTTTAAAGCCAGCTTTTTATATTTCTTGGTTTAAAATTCTTAACTTATGCAGGTGGCGCTCAGGCTCCAATTGTTTATTAACAAAAAAGTACCTTTTTTCAAGGCTTAGAACGAAGGACTTAATATTATTTTTTATTTCGTTGATCTCAATTAGTAAAATATAAGTCTTGAAAAAGCAAAAGACAGTTTGTAATACCTAAAATATTTATAAACAAAAAAGATATAGCCTACTAGATTAGGGCTCTAAAATAAGTAAAACTCAATTATCTTAGCAAAAAATTATCCGATTTTGCTTTAGAACCTCTCATTTAATTAAGAATTAAAAAACCATTGTTTTGACATGACAGAAATTAATAAAAAAATATTTTTGCAATAATTATCAACATTTCAAAAAATGGCTATTTTTAACGGTTTGCATTTTTTCATAAACAAATGAACTAAATCAATTTTAGCCGGCTCAAATTATAGTTTTTTTAATACTAAAAACATTTTAAACGTATTTCTCTAAAATTAACAATCGCGTTGCGAAGCGAAACACACGTTTTGCACTTTTAACCCTCCACCCCCCACCCCTGTACATTTTTTTCCAGTCTAAAACTATATAGTCATATTTAGGTAATCACCCTCTACAACGTCTAACACCTTTCAACCTGTTACAAATTAACGTCATAAACAGCCCTTATTTTTACCTACAGACTGGGCTATTATGTTTGTCATTAAATATCCGAAATCAATTTTAAGATCAAGTGATCAGTTACTTTTTAAATAAGCACATTTATTCGTTTATTTGATCATATTTAAAAAAATGAATCTTGTAGTATTTATTGCCTAAAAAAATATTACTTACGTTAACTTGTCCCCTATTTTTTCCCTCTTGACGATCGGTCGACGATCGTTGAAGGTGCCGACTTAACGCAAACATCTCGGCCAGCCGAGAGCGTGTTTTAGTCGGTAAGGGCTGCGTAGGAACTGGAGCGGCCGGCGCAACCTGTTGAGGACTATGCTTTTTTAAATTCGGGAAGACTAGGTGCTCTATATCAGGTGTATACCTACAAAAAAAAACTGTACTTAAAAAGGGTATTCCAATAAGAGGTTTCGAATGTTTTTATTTGCTACTCTTCTTATCTCAATTTTTTTTTTGAATTCGGATTTTATTGCATTGTGGAATTCAGTACAATTAATAATGGAGTCGCCATACTGTTCTGAAACGTGTTTACTTTATACAAATGTGTCCCAAATTGGTGGGGAATGTATGGGGATATTGGAAACCACGATTGATAAGAAATCGGTTAAATGGGAAAGTTTTGAACAATTATGTTAGTAGCTAATCCCGTTTACCACATGGTTTTATCTATTCAGGTTTTTGATAAATTTTGAAAAACCTGAAACATGCATTTTCGAAAATCGGCCATATTTTTTTATAAGTGAAAATTTTTTCAAATCTGTAAAAACTTCTTCAAAGCAACTTTTTTGTAGAATATGACCGAGTAGTCAATTTTTATTTTCTACGTTTCGGGTTTTTATAATCATCATCAACTTTATTTTTTCATATGGACGCCATATGTTTTTTATTCTGATTTAAAAAATGTATAACATGTTATAATTTACGAGTTTATAACCTCATTTATTTCAAAAAACAAATATTTTCTCAGTTGGCCTTGTTTCCGGCGAACGTCATTTTTTTTGTAAACAATAAAATATTGGTAATTGGCAAAAAAGATAAGCTGAACAGATATTTTACAGAAATGGGTATCGCGAACATAGCTATAACGTTAATACCGTGTTACAACAAAACTACACATAACAAGTTAATTGAAACAAGTGAAACCAAAAACAATGAAAAGTGGCTAAACTAATATTCCTACTAAAATGAAGATGTAAAATAACGACCTAAAATTCAAAATGTTGTCCATATTTCTCAACAAATTAACAATTTTTTGTTTAGATAGTCCTATTCTAACTACCCTATGAATGGTTGACTTAGGTATGTAGTATTCTCTATCAACATCCCTGGCTGAAGATGTTGGATTTTCTTTAAAATGTTGGTTAACTGCAGCATCTTGTTGCCGATTTTCTTCAACGTACTTCTTAGGTCGTGGTTTTTTAAAACTTCTGAATTTAAGCAAATTTGTAACCAGTTTTCGAAAGTATGTTAGTTTAGGATGCTGCCTTTCAGGAAAATTGTCAAAATACTTTTGCGCAGCTATTTTAACATTTTTATTGCTTTGGAAATAACGTTGCAAAATATCAAGTTTTTCTTTAAATAATTAACCATTTTACAAAGTTAAAAAAAAATTAGTAACGTACCCGAGCTAACTTGATAATGACGCTAGATGACATTCGCCGGAATCAAGGCCAACTAAGAAAATATTTGTTTTTTGAAGTGGATGAGGTTATAAGCTCCCAAACTACAACATGCTATACATTGTTGAAATTAGAATAAAAAGCACTATTTGGCTGCAAAAAAATCCAATATGGCGCCCATATGAAAAAGTAAAGTTGATGATGATTCATAAACTTTACTTTTTCATATGGGCGCCATTACATTTTGTTATAACACGGTATTAACGTTAAAGCTATGTTCGCCCATTTCTGTAAAATATCTGTTCAGCTTATCTATTTTGCCAATTACTAATATTTTATTGTTTACAAAAAAATGACGTTCGCCGGAATCAAGGCCAACTGAGAAAATATTTGTTTTTTAAAATAAATGAGGTTATAAACTCTTAAATTATATCATGTTATACATTATTGAAATCAGAATAAAAAGCACTATTTGGCTGCGTAAAAATCCATTATGGCGTCCATATGAAAAAATAAAGTTGATGATGATTCTAAAAACCCGAAACGTAGAAAATAAAAATTGACTACTCGGTCATATTCTACAAAAAAAGTTGCTTTGAAGAAGTTTTTACAGATTTAAAAAATTTTCACTTATAAAAAAAATATGACCGATTTTCGAAAATGCATGTTTCAGGTTTTTTCAAAATTTCTCAGAAACCTGAATAGATAAAACCATGTGGTAAACGGGATTAGCTTACTAACATATTGTTCAAAACTTTTCCCATTTAACCGATTTTCTATCTATCGTGGTTTCCAAGATCCCCATACATTCCCCACCAATTTGGGACACACTGTATAAACGTATTTTCAAAATGGGTCTTCTGTGAGAGCCACATATCGGCGAATTCGGGATTACTTTGGTGTACACAATCGTCCCTCAGAAGCAACTATTCGCAAAATAGTGCATAAATTTGAAACTACCGGATCTGTGCAAGATATTAAAACAAAAATACGGGAACGTCCAGCTCGTTCCGTTGAGAATATTCAGGCTGTTCGGGAAAGTGTGGCTGAAAATCCACAAATGTCTGTTGAAAGACGTTCACAACATTTGGGCATCGGCAAAACTTCAACGTGGCGAATTGTGAAAAAAGATTTAGGTCTGCATCCTTATAAAATTCAAATTACTCAGGAGCTAAAGCCACACGATCATGGACAACGTCTTGCTTTTAGCAATTGGATCCTACAGAGGAAGGCAGAGGACAATAATTTTTGCAATAAAATCGTTTTTAGTGACGAGGCTCACTTCCATTTAAACGGTTACGTAAATAAACAAAATTGTCGTATCTGGGGCAATGAAAATCCTAGACAGATTCACGAAAAGCCAATGCATGCCCAACGTGTAACAGTTTGGTGCGGTTTTTGGGCTGGGGGTATAAGTGGTCCGTATTTCTTTGAAAATAAAGACGAACAAGCTGTACAGTAAACGGAGAGCGATACCGAACGATTATTGATGTTTTTTTATAAGATGAGATAATGGAGATGGATGTAGACAATATATGGTTCCAACAAGATGCGATACCATACAGCACGAGAAACATTGGATTTATTGCGTACACGGTTTGAAAGGAGGATTATCTCAAGGAACGGGGACGTAAATTGGTCACCAAGATCTTGTGACTTGATGCCGCTAGATTATTTTTTGTGGGGCTATGTGAAAAGCAAAGCTTACGAAAACAATCTCCTAACCATTCAAGAATTGAAACAAGAAATTACACGAATAATTCGTGACATAACTCCAGAAATGTGTTTAGAAGTAATGGAAAATTTCAACAGAAAAAAGGGTCAGAGAAATCGTGGTGGTCATTTAGCAGATATTGTATTTTCCCCGTATAATTGTACACTGTTCAGCTACGCAGTTCATAAATAAACTTCAAATAGTGAATCAAACTTTCATTTTTCGTTACCATATCAAACCCTTTATTAAACCCTACTAAATTGAGACAAATTACAAGTTATATTTATGATTTTCTAGCTACTAATCAGTAATGCGCAGCAAAATGCTTTGAAAGAAAATGTGAGTTTGATTTGCCGCAGCTTCTAGGATCTTAAATTGCTCTTCTTTGTCAATGGATTTTTTTCACTTTAAGATTGACTTAAAATATCATGATGATTGTTAATAAAACATACAAATGGTAATTGTCTCGGTTTTTTTAATGAAAGTGTAGTAACTTAACAAATTCTACGTCGTAAAGTAAAACTTTTAAGATTTATGTTAAACTTATTGAAATCAGGAGAAACCAGTGACACTGTACTACTAATATTGGCTAAAAATATACATTCTATACAAATTACAATAGATACAAAGATGTAATATGAATTATTGTTAGAGTTTCCACGTTTTGAAACAGGCAGTCTATGCCGGCCGTACTCAAAGGAAAATGGCTTACTTCACTGTCATAATATTCCGGTTTACTAAATGAACTTGGCATTTCCTATGTACCCACCGAGTGCGATGCCGTTGCGTCCCTGTGTGAACCATCCAAACAGTTTCTTGTATAAGTATATGTGGTAAAGTGACACTGAAAGCTCAGCGAAAGATCTTGAGCTCACTTGTAAGAAAAGCCTACAAGTTAAATTTCGGGTTTAAAGTTGGCGATCAAGACAAAACTTGGGCTCCCTAAAAATGCTGCCGCACTTGCTCAAGAACCATAGCAGGATGGCTACGGGGTACTCAAATATTTGTGAAGTTTGGAGTGCCAATGATTTGGCGGAATACTAAGAATTAAGTTGATGATTGTCACTTTTGCTTAACAAAAATTCTAGGATTTTCTAGTAGCAAGCAAAAAATAGTGTATCCTAATATCCTAGCCATTTGACCTGTTCTTCATGACTCTTCTATCATACCTGTTCCTAAGCCTCTGAACCAGATAATTATGACATAGAGGAACCAGAAGCCGGTCCAAGAGCGGCAAGGGAAGAGCTTAATTATCTAGTTCGTGATTTAGATCTTCCCAAAACAAAGGCACAACTGCTTGGATCTCGTTTGCAGCAAAAGTGTCAAAGTTTCCACGTTTTGAAGCAGGCAGTCTATGCTGGCCGTATTTAACTCAAAGGAAAATGACTTAGTTTACTGTCATAATATTTCAGGTTTACCCAAGGAAGTTTAAAGGTGTATGGAAGCCCAATGCTATGGCCCATTGATCAAAAAATGTCCAGCCCAGTATGAAAATAACTGTCAGAGTTGGCCCCGCCGATTTTGCGCAATAACGAAATTTCACGAAATAATTTAATGTGTTGCCTACTTACACACTGATAAATCAGTGTGTAGGTAGGCAACACATTATACTTTTATGAGAGCCGTATTAGTTTCGATTGTTTTGCTTTGTGTGATTATATTTTGTGGTTGCAGAAGTTTTTTGGATTGATAAAAATTTTCTTATTTTAGTGATTAGTGTTTATTAAATTGTAACTAGGTATAATTTTGTGTTTATTGTTTGTTACTTATAATATCGTAACAAAATAACTAGAGGTTGTATGGTTTTGTCTTGCAAATCTAAGGGTAACATATCCGGCATTTTTTTCTTTAGGTAAGTATTTCTTATATTTTGGTTAGGTAACCGAATAAATAATAATATATCAATTATGAATTATAGAAAATGAAAATTTCATAGGAAATAGCAGTGAAAAAAAAGGCAATCTTAACTATCTTTTAGATGATTTCCACAATGTTTGTGTATTTCTGTGGACTATTAAAAAGAAATAAGGTTTACATTTGGTACTTTTATTTCATTTAATAATTTAGTACATTCTTTAAAGGATCAAAATAATTAATTACTGGACAGACCAGGCAAATTTTAATTTATACAGACCCCTCTAATTGAATAAAAGAAAGTGCAATTTTATGTTAAATTTCCCTTTTTTGCTTTTTCTGTATTTGTTTAAAAAAAAATTTTGATTTTTGGTTTCTTAAACTTACATTATCAACTTTTAAGCTCGACATACTGTGACACATAATATTTAACGGTTACTGTTACAATGGATACCCAGGTACCAAAGGTTACTAAACATTATTAACCACTGTTATTCTGTCTCATGAATGTTGTTATTAGTGAAAAGTATATGCCTAAAAACAGTTATAAAAAATTTTTACTTTTTAATGTACAACCACAATCTTAGGATAAGATTAAACTCATTTACACTATCTTGCCCTTCTTTTATCACAAAAAATTTGGGGATGACATGAAACTATCATACAATGTTTAAATTTATTTTTACAAAATCGTGTTTTTATTTATTTACTAAGATTTTTGGAAAAATACAAAAATATCGACCATTTAAATAGAAGGCTGTAAAGTGGCGCCATCTATTCTTTCCATATTATATCAGATGATATAAAATCCAATATTACACAATAATTTTAAATATTCTATGGAGTTGTTTTAAAAACCAAAATTTTGTGCAAAAAATAAAAAAACAGTGAATGCTTGAATTTGACATTTTATGATGTCAAATTTATAGATAGTAAAAAAAAAGAAAATCCGGCTCGACCTACTATTCAAAACCGCGGGGCCAATCCCGATTCCCCGCCCTGCACGCCTGGACAATTTTGTTCTACAGTATTGGGCTTCCATACACCTTTAAACTTCCTTGGGTTTACCAAATGAACTTGGCATTTACTATGTACCGAGTGCGACTATTTATTGACTCTTTAAACACAAGTCTAAAGGCAGTTTTGTTGTTCAGTTAAAACGAACGGCCATCAGTTTCCGTTGGTCATGCTGTAAATATAAATGAAACATATCAGAACATGCGCATATTATTCAAAGCATAAAATACGACGATCTTAAAGGGGAAAATCGGGCCCATCCAAAGTTGTTTCATGCTTACAGGACTGCAGAGTGGCTTCAAAAATTTTTGTTGTCTTTAATGCGAATGGGGCAGCAGAGCTAGAAACCAACATTATTTAGTTAAAGATTGGCTGTTGAAAACATTCAGCCCGGCCA
>JAHBCN010016997.1:0-18860 GCA_019359885.1 Listronotus oregonensis | reverse complement strand
AGGAATAGGCCGAAAATACTTTAACTTTTTATGTGGAATCCAAATATTTAATATTATCCTCATATCTCCTTCTTCTTCTTTTTGGGAGCCGTCTTTCACTACCGGAGGGGAGGCAGCACAGCCACTTGGGCTTTTTGTGCCTAATCTCCCATTGTCTTTTATACCAATCCTCCCATTAGTCTTGTTCCTTCTACAAGTCTGTATAACCCCAAGACTGGTTGGTTGATATATTCCTGTGGACTCATTTTCGGTTGCTCAAATGCTTTTTTACGATTTAATGCTTCACATTCACAGAGTATGTGGTAGGCTGTTTCTTCCCCCTCGTAGCACATTTTGCAACTTGAATTCCTTCCTGTGAGGTGTCCTCTTAGGTTATCGTGCCCTGTTAGCAACCCTACTGTTATGCAAAGTCTTTTCCTACTTTGTCTTAGCAGTTCTTCCTTTGTTCTTTTGGATGGGCCCTTTATGAAGCTTTTTCCAATATTCCTCGTGTTTGTTTCGGATCCACTCCCTGGTTTGCCCTCGTGCTGTGGTTTTGCTCATTCCAAGTCCAGGTTTTGGTCCAAAGTATGGTGTGGATGATCCATATCTCGCTAGCATATCTGCTTTTTCGTTGCCTTCTATTCCCGAATGTCCTGGTACCCACAGGAGAGTTACCCTGTTGCGTTCTTCCGGGACCTCCAGTTCTTTATGGCATTCCCATGTCAGCTTGTACGTCACTTGGGGTTTACTAGTACCCCTAGTGACGCCTGGCTGTCTGTTATTATGCAGATCCGCTTGTTTTTGTAAGCCCTCCTGTTACCTTCTTTGCACAGTGCAGTAAAGCATATATTTCTGTTTGAAATACAGTGTACTGTGAGTTCCTAGTGGAATGGAGAATTGTGAATTCCTCATTTCACTGTATTATCCTCATATACAAAAAATGTTTTTCTTTCTACTATCCGTTGGGCATCCTGTATAATTTAAAAAGATGCCCTTCCGGATTACCTATAACTTTTGTTTTTAACATTTTTTGTGTCTCTTACGGATTTAACTCTATAGTAAGACTCGCCTTACTTGGCCCAACCTGTGGATTAATCTTAATGATAGTTTAATTTTTTTATGATTTTCCTTTTATTTTAATGTAAACAATAATAAATTTTGCTAAAAAAAATTTGTTCAGCTAGATTGTAGTACGTATATTTTTTTTGGCAAGATCTCTTTTACAGGTTCTTACATTATTATCGGATTGGGTACCACACTACTCTAATATTATATATATATATATATATATATATATATATATATATATATATATATATATATATATATATATATATATATATATATTATATATATATATATTTTATATATAAAATATATATATATATATATATATATATATATATAAAATATATAATTTTATATATTAAATAATAAATTTTTATTTAATGCCTAAAGGACGCAGTCATGTAGATTCCATCGAAAGATGAGATGTTTACCTTATTAATGACCTTATTTTAAGAAGATTTTTTTCTTCTCTTGTCGGCCAATAGGAGATTAATTTTTTGCCCTGTTTTTGACCTGGAGCGTTAATCCAGTGAATCTTTAGCCTCTTTTTCCATTATCCGAGTTCGTCCAGGCATAAGGCATAGGCTTCACAGGTTATTTCTAAAAATTAAATCCTTTTTCAGGTGCAATAAAACTATGCACGCCCCTGAAATGATCCCTGCCGGTAAAGAAGTCTTCTTACCTTCATTAAAAAATAAACCGGTATACACGCATAGGTACGTATCCCTTTTATCGACGGTCTCAATCTAACTAAACATGCGGTTGGTGACACATGTTAACTACCCTCCCTTTCCTTTTTTTCAACCCCTTCTGGACAGTTTTTCTTACATGCAGCAGATACGGGTTATTACGCACGGTCTGAACCAGAACGTGATATAAAGAAAGATGATTTTTTAAATGATAAAGCTACGTCGCAACGAGCTGATTTATTATAAAAGGATAGTAAGATGAAGTTGATAAGGGTATTTAGTGAACATGGGGTGACGTTGAACTGTGACGGACGAATAAAGCATAAAATCATCCATTGGCTTTGTTACATCACAAAGAGAAAAGAAATTACGAAAAACATGTCCAATGATACGCATTACCGTAGGGTTTTGTATTGTAGTCTATACCGGGTAAAATCAATACCGAGCCTTTTATTTTCTTTAGTGAAACATATCGCTTTTAACTTTTGGGATGATATATTGTGTCATTAGGTAGTTCGAATACAATAACATTTGTCTATCAGTTAAAGGGAAGTAGCGTAAATTTTGATGTTTTAAATAAAATACTCTGTGCTATTGCTCTGCTATTTTTAAGATTTAAATTCTACAAGACATTTTTTAAATAAAACTTGGATTGTACCTTTTGTGGAACCTCTATCTATTGAAATCATAATAATACTAATTCCGGCTTTGCCGGAAGTGCTCTGAAAATTTACTTTGTTATAATGGTACTTCAAAAATTTCAATGGCATGCCGTGTATTGAACATGAGTTTTAAATTAGGCATATCATTCTGAGTCTGTTTGTTTCAGTAGACCTGTAAACATAATAATTGTTTAGATATAGTGATTTGATTTCCGATGTAGCTGCATAATGTGTGGTCGTTTCTGAAAAACCAACAACAATTAGTATAGGATGCCTGACGTTTTTGAATCAGGAATGGCTTGTAAAATTCAAATCTTTAAAAATATACAGAATGTTTCGTTTAGAATATTTAAATTTACGCCACTTCCGTTTAAATCGGAATATAGCGATATTTTGGACGACTCAGCGGCGTATTAACTTAATAGTGTAATTTAAATTTAGTAAACGAATTATTTAACTTCAAATTTTATTCGACGACTTGTACATCTTTGATTTCCATATAAATTTGGTAAAAAGTGTAAAAAACGGTTCCGAACATTGCGCTGAACGCGCGATCACGTTCTTGGAACAGAGTAGGATCAAAGCACGCGAGGAGAAATGTTATGCGACAAGTTCCACAGTTTTGGTTTTTTAATTTCCATGTACCACTATTTAGGTTTAGGTAACAAAAAAATCTACGTAAACTAAGTTACTCTTGATACATTGATTCCCACCACCAGAGCTTGGTAGGAATTAAATCGGTTTATAAATGCCAAAATTCGCCAATTTAAATCTTCCATTTCAAATTTTTACCTAATATGCTTAATCAGCATTACTTTGATTTTTAGAAATAAACTGCATATTAAAATCTTTAAATAAGGAAACACACCTAACATGTGAGTTTTAACCAAAGTATGTTTAAATAAAACAGTTTTTTCCTAACCATAGAGTGTGTCCAAAAACGGTCATAAATTTTACTCGCGTCTAGCGACACCCCCGCTGACGAGCTTCTTGACAGTGTTGACACCTGAAACGCTTTATTATGCAGGGACTCGGCGTGTAATTTGAAAAGTAGACTTTACTAAATAATGCATTTAATGAAAAAAAAAAAATCATGGGTCTTTTCCAGGGACTTTTCTAATACGTCTCCGCATTTTTAGGTCTGAGATATAATTATGGAAAATAAAAAGCCGCTTTGCTAACCAGAACTAACCATGACCGACTAGAACTTAGGGCTTTTGAATTTGTCCAAATTATACCTACATAGAAGTTATTAACAAAATTTTTATAATTTTTGAGCTGTAATTTTTTTTAAGTGTAATTATATATTCCCCTGGTTTTTTTCTAATACTTGTTAAAATTTTGTTTATAACTTCGAAATAATTTAGACAAATTCAAAAGCCCTAAGTTCTAGTTTTGTTGTTTGTTAGTAAAGGGGCTTTTTATTTTTCCCAATATATTTCAGACGTAAAAATGGGGACGTATTAAAAAAACTTAAATTATACATTAAAATGTAATTTTTAGCCGAGTCCCTGCAAAAAAGATTTTTAGGTAACCTTTTTGGCTGCCAGGGGCGCTAGACGCGAGTATAAATTTTACTTAATTTGACTTTTTATTACAACTATTCAGGGTATCTAACAAAAATGAATTTAAAATGTTAATACATTCCGATATTCCACAAGCAGAAAAATTATTAAACGATACTTGTGAAACTTCCTGTAAAATTACAATAAGATGTCCCATTTATAAGTTGCTTAAGGTTATTTCAAGAACCACATTTAAAAACTTACGAAGATCTAGAATAGCAAGTTTAGGAATACAGTTCAAAAAAATGTCCAATTTAAGTGTGGTTTCATATTGATCTCAGAAATAACATATTCAAATTTAAAGAATATTTACCAAAAACTAATCTGTTTAAGAGTTACAGCACTTTAAAGTGATGCTAAAATAATATTTCGCGACTCGGGCTCCGTGCTAATATCTTTGACGCTTGATTTATCATCTGGATTATGTAGTATAATTCGTATCGTAGTTACTATTTGTAAGTATAAAAACTAAAGGTGACCCGGATTCGTGATCCGATAAATAGGAATCGATTCCTTTTTCTTAAAAAAGGAATCGTGATTCGATTTGGTAATTCGATTCCCTTACGGATCCAAATCCGTAAATCGATTCTTTTTTTAAAGGATCCACCCCAGTTCTACCCAACACTTATATAAAACAGTTCTATGATCTAAAATCGTTTTTTCAGAAAATATTTTTCCCAGAGGTGGGGGAAAAAATCCATTTCCGCACGCATTTGAGGGGAAAGTTGATCTTCCGCACGGCGTGCGGGAAATGAACTTTTCTACGCCGTGCAGAAAAGTAAACTACCTAAAATCTTACAGGTAAGCAAGATTTATATGTATTTTAGTTTTTTTTTTTAAAAAAAATTTTTTTTTTTCTTTTTTTTTTGTTACTTGTAATTTTCTATTTTAAATAAAACACAAAAAACATTTTTTAAATTTCCCCGTATAATAATAATAATTTATTATGACAAGTAAAAAACAATATGTAATCTTGGTGATTTTAAACAGGTCAGATTTTTCTTCGTTTCCATATGAACAAGCAATTGCACAAATGAATTTCAATACAAACAAGCATTTTTAATGAAAAGGCGTATAGTATCTTTTTTAATTAAATAAAAACCGACAAAAATAATTATTAAAATGAGATTTCCCATGAGGAGCTAAAATTTCATCGGATGGCAAATACCGTAAGTTTGAAAACCAGAAAAATCCGAAAAAAATATGAGAATCAATATAGTCATTTCGAAAACTGGTGCTCCAGAAAGGGGAAAAAGTATTAAAAAGAAGTGTTCTTGGCCTATTTTGGGATTTGAAAAATACATATAAACCAAATATTTTTGGAGTAAGTTTTTATTTTAAAAATTTTCCGTAGGAAGATGAACTTAAAAAAATAATGATTGATGACATACAGGATAAAAAAAATTTGATAGTGGTGAAAATTCCGACAGTAAAAATAACACTTCCAGAATCTTTGTAGTGTCCGATGAAACAAATAACGGACTTTATCTGCAATTGTCCCGTAAATATGCAAATTTGCAAAAACCACATCCCCCACACATATTTTTTTTGTCCAGTATAAACAAGGAGCATGCAGTCCCAAGGGGAAATAAATTCAACAGGTAAAATGCCTTCAGAAATTGCTGCATACCAAAAAATTAAAAATCCAGAAGAGACACTGCATAGTTTTCGTCATCCTCTGCGACTATGTTAGAAGATTCTAAAAAAGGAATTACCAATGTCAAGCGACTTGGGGGCTGAAAATCAACGGCTGTAGCGGGGCTACATTGATGAATTCACAAAATGAAAAAGGATATGTCGAATAAAATATTGACCATGAACAATTCCTCCTGACTAAGTCAACCTTTATCAACCCGTACATAAGCCCCCCGCAAATGAAATTACATGTTCTGCAATTAATTTACAATATTAATAATTTTTTTGTTGTAAATGTTATCAAAAAAAATTTCCCCATTTATAAATATGTTGTAGTAGTTCTTTCAGTTTAAAACATAATTTAAAAATAATCATTGCTTTAATAGGTATTATCTGACGTCGGGGAAAATTTTTTTCCTCGCTTGCGCAAAGTGACTTTTCCGTACTCGACTTTTTTAAGTCGGTGCGGAAAGTACCTTTGCGCACTTGTTAGGAAAATAACTATATTTTAATTAACACTAAATACTAGACTTTGACAGAATAATTATTTTTTATGTCTTGGTATGTCGGATATTTATTGTTACCTTTTTATATTTTTTAATTTAACTTACAAATTGCTCATATTAATTAACATTAATTAGGTTTGTTACTGAAACTGAATATGAAATTCCTTTTAAACAAACATTAAAAAAAATATATGCTTTTAAAAACTAACCAAAAAATAATAATGTATAAGAAAATGTTAATTTTATTTGGTATACTCGCTTTACTACTTTTGAAAATGGGACCCCTTCAGCCCAGGTTCCGGGGTTGAGCTGACCCTGTCCGCCTATGAACTTGCAGATCGCCTAATAAAAAGAACCCCCTCCCAAAAAACCAAAAATCACAAATATTAATTTACATTTGGGAGCAAGTGGGGCCCCCGTTGTCAATAAGAAAGCAAAAAAAAATTAAACTAAATTTTAAGAAATTTTTTTATCTAAAAAAAAAAAACATAAAAAAATACAATATAAACAAAACCATACAATATAAAAAAAAAAACAAAAAATGTTATTTATAAGATCCCCTGTGAATGTATTAAATTTTATAGGTGAAACTTCCAGACCATTAGCCAAACGCATAAAAGAACATTGAACATACAAAAAAACAGAATTCCCCAAACAAAAATGTAACAATTTTAAAAAAAACCACATCCTAAAGTGGAATGCTTTTTGCTTTTACAAAGGAAACTTGTTCAAAAAACGAAATAAAGGAAAAATTTATTTATTTTATTAAAAAAGATAAATGTGTAACATCAATATCTGTTAATTTAAATAATACATGGTTACCTATGCTTGATGCTAACGTAACAGGTAAACAAAAAACAATTAAACCCCTACCACCCACCTTTTTTTTTTTTGAATACTATACATACACCAGACCAGCCAAATAACCTAAATTTTTTATTTTTTTTGACAAAACGTCATAAAAAGAAAAAAGCTATCAGAATTTCCTAAGTTCAAAAAATTTTTAAAAAAGTTTAATTTTGTTTTGTTTTTATTTGCAACGCTGGCCGACTTGCCACCGAAACGTAGATTAATATTTGTTATTTTTGGGGGTTTTTTTTTTTTTGGGTTTAGGCGACCTGCAAGTTCATAGGAGTCAATAGGGCTGGGCAGGGGCAGTCAACCCTGGGGGCCCAGACCGAAGGGGGCCCATTTTCCAAAAAGTAGTAAGGCGAGTATTCCAGATACAATAAACTAAAACATGAATCCGCCACAAAACTATAGAACATATTTAGCTTTTTATTGTAATATAAACTATTTTTTTTCAGGATTATATAGAAAAATAAACCAGATGGCTATTTCACTTTAAAGAAAAGACACAAAATGGCCCTATCCAGTTTGTTGATTACCTGTCTACAAAAAAATAATTCATTTTTTTGTGCATTTTTTTTGTGTTTTAAGGAAATATAGCTTTGCATCATTATTCTACGAACGAGTTTTCAGGTACAAACAACAAGCAGTAACAGCATACAGTTAATAGGTAATTTCCTTCGCTCAGAAATAACAAATAAAGTGGGCGGCTCTCAGGTTCGCGATGCACTATTTGAATGCAGATTCTTGCGTTGTGCCCGCCCGTGCCTGACGAGAGCGATTGGAATCGAAATGGTCAAGCTTGCACTGATTGTCCTTTTTTCTCGTTGTCAAGTCGAATTGAATTAAACGGCGAAAGTTCATCGACATCTTTTTCAAGTTCGGTTCATTGCGAACTGCATCGGAGAGAGTGCGTATAGTGTGATTCATAAATAGTACTAAAGATTTCATATAAAGTAAAAGCCAAAATAATATAGAAACTTAAATCAAATATCAACGTTTAATATATTTTCCGAAAAAGTTATAAAAATAAATCCGTACACTAGGCATATCAATTATCGTTATTTTAAACTTATTTTTTATCATTTATTTGTTAGGTTGTAAATATTTGTAGGCTTGTCTTTAATCTGAACTCCGTTTATATTAGCTTTAATCATCTAAACACATACTTTTCTAATCGAAACTTAGATTAGTTTAGTTGAAAACTTCAACAACCATTTTCTTTTTTAGGGTCGAACTTCTTTCATTCTTTCGTCTCAATGATAGATAGGTGTCCTTTCGCCTTTTAGATCTGGCTTGGGTTTTTTTTAACGTTCTTTTAACGTTGACAATATCATTTTCCCCAGTTTCACTAAGTCTATGTAATCGTTTTTGGATTGTAGGATCTTCGCCTTCGAGTTATACTTCCACCAGTCTTATCATAAACCCATCACTTTCCGAAGGTTTCCAATCATTAAGGTAGTTGGGTCATGCAAGCAAACTTAAGAAATCCTTCAAATTTTGAATAAAAAGTTATTAATGTCAAACATGTTGGAAAATTTAAAGAAGATTGACCAGTCTAATACGAGATAATCTATTAAAAATTGAATTTTGTACATGTAGCCTGGAAGAAGCGGGGAAAATGCGGTTTATTAATTTTTTTGCCTTTGAAGGAGACTTACCTTAAAAACTAGAAATGAAAAAATATATTTTGAATTTTTAAAAAAAAAATGAAAATTTTTCCCACGTAGTTTGGACAAAAAACAAATTAATTACATCTTTAAGAAATATTTTTGGTGGGATAAGAGAAAGAGCTGCAAGTAGATGAACTGGCAACGTTGAAAGAGCCAAAGGCGGAGTAAAAAAAAAGCGCGAAATTACCAAACGACTAAAAATTAATTTAAAAATTTATTATTTTTTTATTGAATGTATTAATAATAAGTATATACAGTGCTTTCATTTCAAAACGAACCACCCTAAATATCTTTAAAAAAAAACATACCAAAAAAACAAAGAAACACGTCGATTTAGATATACAGGGGAAGTTTAACTGATTTGATAAAATTTTTTTTGGTCACCTCCTAACCTCCAGTTAACCTCACTTTGATATGTCAAATGGCAACCCCTTATGTGAACATCATTGTAAGCGGCATGAAATTTGCTATCCAACGTCTAAGAAACTTTAAATCGATGGACGTAGAAGGACTTAGAAGTAAAAATGTGTTAATTAGTTTATCGTTCAAATAATTTATTTTATCGCTCAAAATGTCGCCGTTATTGGCGAGAAATAATAAACTCTGTTTTGTTCTTCCGACCGTTGGGAAAGTTTGTCTGGAAATATCCCCCATTTAGTGTAATTTACATTTAAGTTCTTGAATATTTGAGGTGGCTTTTTACCTTTACTTTTTTAAAAACCCCAGAGGAAAAAGTCGAGGAGTTAAGTCTGAGACCGTGTCCATTGATGGCACCTGTCTGCCTATCCATTTCCTGAAACTGTTCATTGACATTTTGAACTGCTAAAGATAGTGGGTAGGGGCTCCATCTTGCTGGAAATGCTTATTTTCACTGAGTTCCAGCACCATTTCCATCCACCTGATTTTCCAAAGATTGGACGATAGAAGGGTATTCGCATTTTCCAAAAGGTTCAAACAGTTGCCCAGTTAAATTTTCTTCCAGAAAGAATGGCCCGATAATTTTTCCATAAATACCCCCAAACGTTGATTTCTCTGGAAATTGAGTATGTCCTTCTTTTAAATATGTGGGATTTTTATTATCCCAAATCTGCAGTTATGTCTATTAAAATTCATTTAAGAAGAAAGGTTCGCCAGAAAAGCAGATATTTTTTAAATGAGGGTCTTTGTCAATTGCTGGCACATTGATTCGCAAAATTCTTTTTCATCATAATCGTCTTCGTTGAGTTAGAAGAATTTATTTTGTATGGAAAAAACTTTCTTTTTCAAAATTTTGTGCACGGAACCCGAGAAATATTGGTCAGCTTAGAAACTTTGGAATAGGCAACGTCGGATCTATTGCGAACTGCCCTAGTACCTCAACCTGGCGTTTGTCTAAAACCCTTTATTGTATTTTTTTGTTTAAGACCCCGTTTCTTCAAACTTCCACCAAATTCCTTTTACATAGTTATGCCCCACGTTTTTTTTGATTTCATTGAATACTCTGGGGCCGCGCCATGATCTTCAGCCCATATAGGAAAATTATTTTTTTTTCTCTGATAGAGTATACACCATTTTAAAATCAAGATTCTTAATTTTAAACTAACGATGAAAAAAGACAACCCTAAATAATATTTAAGGGTTTCCCCAAACGCTTAAAAACTTGTGCTATTGCAGTGTTTTGCTGTAGGGAACACAAAAAAAATAATTGGAATGAATGCACACTAAAATAGTCTGCGAGGAATTTCAAAACAAGCTTGTCTCGCCAATAACGGCGCACATTTTGAGATTTGATAAAAAAAATTTTTAACACGAAAACAATTAAACACATTTTTACCTCTGTGTTTAGTCCATCGATTTAAAGTTTCTTAGTACTGTTGGATAGCAAATTTCATGCCGCTTACAATGATTTTCACATATGGGGTTCCTTTGAATATCAAAGGGGGGTTAACTGGGGGGGTTGGGGCGACCGATAAAATTTTTCAAAGGGGAAATTAAAATTTTTCCCCCGTTTCTAAATCGACGTTTTTTTTTTTTTTTTGGGAGTTTTTTTTTTTAAAAATTTTAGGGGGTTCTTTTTGAAATGAAAGCACTGTATAATCAAAAAAAGGGGGTTTTTACATTGTTTTTGGGGTTTTTTAAAAATTTAATTTCAAATATATATATATATATATATATATATATATATATATATATATATATATATATATATATATATATATATATATATATATTTTCCCCCCCCTTATCACGAAAGGGGCGTATTGAAATTCGTAAAATTGTTCAGGAAACAAAAAAAACGTAAATTGTACTATTCCTTTTATTTAATTTTTTTTTTAAAATATCATGCTCTTTTTTCCAAAAAAAAAGGTAAGGTATAGACTTTATAAATATGGGATACTGTACCCTTGTAATTTTTTTATATTAAAAAAAATTATATAGATATATTTTCCATCCCTTTTTTAGTGATCCCTTTTTCTTTTCGTATAAGATACGCCTTCAATTTTTTTTAGATAAATCATAGATAGAAAATTTTTTTGTGTTAAAAAAGCAACGGAAAATGAAAAAAAAAAATATAAATATTTTTTTATTGTAAAATAAAAAAAGGAAAAAAACTTTGTAAAAAAGGTTACAAACTTAAATTATGGTTCCTAACCCCCAAAATTAAGCAGTCTTATAAGATAAAAAAAAAAACTAGTAATAATAAAATTATTGTAATTATTACGTATAACTAATAAAAAAAGTAAACAGTATGGGCTGTTTATAATATTATACTAGAAAAAAAATTAAGGTTTGTGGAAGCCCCCTTTAAATACTCTTAAATTTTTCGGCAATCGTACTACAGGCGTCCCAGTGACAAAGAATTTAAATGGTCATACTTTATTTGGAAATTTTTTTGGGGGTTCATTTTTAAAAAGGAATGAATCTCCTTTTTTTTCAATGGAAGTCTTTAAACGTTCCCCGAGTGATTGAGTCATATTGTTTTTAAATGATTTTTTTAAAAAATATAGGGGTTTGGGCAATTTTTAAACATTTTCCCTGATGTCTGGCCATTTAAATGTGTTTCCTTTATCTTTTTTTTAATTGACAAAACTCGCAGCTCTTGTAAAAAAACCTTTTAAAAACAAAAAAAACGGTATCCCAAATGATATGCCCCGAAAGGGTGTTTTTCGGGCCAAACGAACTATGGGGGGGAAGTTGGGGAGGGCACATACAATTCACCATTGAAGAAATAGCAGTCGAAATGGCATTTTGGGGCTGCATCGCCTTCGTTTTTTCCCATGATTAGTTTCAAAATAGGAAAGGTAATTTTCTAAGGTTTTTTAAATTTGTTTATACAATACATTAACTTTTAGGGAAAAATACTTTTTTTATTTTGGCCATAGCACCCATCAGCAAATAAAGAAACTTTTTTTTTCCTTTTTTTTTCGTATTTTTCTAATATTTAAAAAAAGCGGGGGTTTTCCCAGAAGCCCCCCCTTTATTTAAATTTTTTCCAAAGGGGGAAAAAAAACCAATCCTTGGTGGCTAGGTTATAAAATGTAAAGTTGAAGTTAGATAGTCGGCTTTTATAGAAAATAGCACTTTTTTAGAAATGGGCAAGTATATTATTTTCTGAAAATCGAATACCCCAAAAAGCATAGTACCGTTTTTTTGGTTTTTTCTTTATTTGCTGTTTTTATAGCCCCTCACAGTTTTTTTTCTCCAAAATATGAGCATTGTATTTATCAAAATTGGTTTCTAAGGGGTTTTCGTCCCCCTTCATGATAATTAAGAAAAAGCGAACATTGGTTTTTTTGGGGCAAAAAAAAGGCCAAATTTTTTTTCCTTAAAAAAATTTTTTGGTACAAGAAAAAAATTGCTATATTACTATTGCCCTTAGTTTTTTCATCGACATACATACTATACATTTTAGGGGAGAGATCTGGATGTAAATACATTTTAGATGATTTGGGCCCCCAATAATGGGTTTCTCTTGGATAACGATTTATGTGCTCATCTATCAACTTTCTGGTCATAATTTCATTTTTTTTTATATCCTTCCCCCGCCTACCACCCTCTTGTCTTTTTCCAAAATGCCTACACTATGAATTTTTTTACAAACTTTTTCCCACACGATTTTTCAGATATTCCTTTTAAATATTTAGGAAAAAAATTTTTAAAAAACAAAAAAAAAATTTTGTTTATTGATAATTTATAGATTATTGGGGTTTTTGCCTACGAGATTCTCTTTTCCCCTTATAGTGGTTCTTCTGGTTTTTTTTAATTCCAAAAATTCTTGTTATAAATTGTCGTTGAGTATGTAAGTCGCCTGTGCTATAAAACATCTTAAATATTTGATAACGTTGGTCGTCTGCTTTTTTTGATGCACTGTTTATCATACTTTTCATTTTAAAGAATCGCAGCGTTCCTTAACAAACCTTGGAGGAACTGTCTTTTTGAAAATTGGACTAATGTACTGCTTTTAAAAAAATAAAAAGACTGAAAATAGATCAAAAAAAATCGGGGCCGGGCCCCAAAACCTTTAAAATTTTTTGGCATTTTTTAAAAAAGTAACTGAAATCAACAAGCACCCCCCTTGATTTCTCAAAGTCTTAGCAATTTTTTTTCTTATTAGTTTTCTTTTTTTTGGGGGCTTTTCCCCCTTTTACCCTTTACAATAAAAGATTCTAAAAACCTTTTCTTGTTGTGTTTTTTCCGCTGTTAGGTTATCTAAATCTTTTTAAGATCCTCTTCTTTTTTTATTTTAAATTTTAAAATTTAAAATTTAAAATGAAATCTTAAGGGGGTGATCAAAACATAAGAATATATAACAGTGAGGGCACGCTGCGAAACTTTGGGCCCAAACCACGGTACAGTCGGATCAAAAACCCGAATCATCAACAGGGGGTCAATTTTTTCCTCCCATGTAGGTTCTAAATTATTGACAGTATATGATTCACTTTTTTCTAGTTCTATGAGTTGTTGACCTCTGAGTTCTGGCACCCCCAGTGGCTCATCCCGGGGAAATCTGTAAACTCAGAAAGGGGGAATTTTTTTTTAAAACCCAAAAAATTTTGTTTTCTTTTTAGCTCTTGCTCCCAAACTAGCTCAAGATTCCCCTGTTTTTTTTTAAAAAAAATTGAAATATAACATATAAACCAAAGTCTCTCGTAAGCTATAATAACATACCAAAAATACGTTTTAAATCCCAGAAACTACCGTAAATCTAACAGTGTTTTAAATCTGAGACAAAAAAGAAATGGAATACATAACACTATATATAATAACTCTTAAAAATTTTACAAAAAAATAGGGGGGGGCCTAAAACAATGGTTGTTACAAAGCTTACCTTGATTAGATTGGATTTAACTTCATTGTTGATAAAAATTTTTTTTTGTATGTTTATTTGAGTCACTCTTTTTTTGCTTTTTTAAGGATCTTGTTCAACTTTTTTCAGCTTTTTTTTGGGTTCTATTAAGGGTACATCGTGGGGGAACCAAATTGCTTCTCAAAACCTTATTTAGTTTTGATAAGCTCAATCGCCATCACTTTACCGAAATACCATCGGCGTTTGTAAAAAATTTTACACTACATCCACTTTTTTTTTCTTTTCGATTTAGTGTTTTTAATTCACAAAAAATCTACCACTTTTTTTTTGGCCCCCCCGCCAACGTACTAACACATCCTTTTTTTTAAAAACCAATACGACACAAAAAATCAAGGCAAGGTTTTTTAAACGTTTGCGTCAGCCGCTTTTTTTTACGCCTGTATGGGAAATTGGTTTGTCTATATCTGTGTATTTTAAAAAAAAAGTATGGGCGTTAGTGATCCCCTTCGCCTATAAGTGATTTTTTTTTTAAAATTTTTTGATTCGCCTTTACTAAAAAAGTTTTTAAGGGGGAATATAACAGATAAAGTTCCGCTTAACGTGATATTAAAGGTATACCCCCGCAAAGCTTAAATTTTAAAAAAAACAATTTTTTTATTTTTTTTTTTAGATACGCCCCCCTTTGTGATAAGGGGGACGATATATATATATATATATATATATATATATATATATATATATATATATATATATATATATATATATATATATATATATATATATATATATATAAATATAAATAATATATATATATATATAAATATATATATATATATATAAATATAAATATATATATAAAAAATAAATATATATATATATATATATATATATATATATATATATATATATATATATATATATATAATATATATATATATATATATATATATATATATATATATATATATATATATATATATATATATATATATATAAAAAAACAAAAATTGACAAACAAATTTATTTAAATTCCCCATTTTTAATGATTTATTAAAAATTTCTTTTTTAAATTAAAAGGGCAAAAACGATACTTTTAACCCCCGGCGAAAGGTTGTTCCCCCCCACATTGGGGGGGTTTAAAAACGGAAAAAGGGTTAAAAGACCAGCCCCCCGGGATATACTATTTGATGTTTTTTAGATAAAAAATTAAAAAAAAAAAATTTTTAAAGGGACTTTAACATATCGATGGAAGCGGGCCCCTCAAGTGTGGGGGGATTATTTTTGATATTGATACACCACCAGAAACAATTTCTGTTTTCCCATGACACTAAACAAAACCCCAACGCTATTAAACTAAATTGTCAAAAATTGACCATTCGTGGTAATGGATATGGGGGAAAAAAATTTCGAGAAGCAGTTTTCCGAATAAAAAAAAGTGGTCCCCGCCGCAATGTTAAAAAAATTACGTAAAAAAGGGTTTCTTCTGCCCTACTTTTTGAAGAAATCGACCTAGTTAAAAAAAACAAAGGTTCGGAATTGGGGTCAAGTAAAAGAATTCTTAGTAACAGCACCTGATAAGGTTTTTTGGCACACAAGGTAGTTAGTATCAATTTTTAGCTTTTTGGGTATTTATGTTTCCCACATCGAAATTTGTCGATTTACGGGGCACAAATTATTCAAAAAATTCTACAGTTTTTTAATATTTCCCCAAGAGCCTACATTATTTAAAATTATATTAACAAAAGCAGTATTTTTTAATTTTTTTGGGCGTATTTGATGTGCGATGCGAATTTTTAGAAGGTGCCATAGGGTAAAATTTGGGTTACATAATGATTTTACCTATAAGCACTAAGTATACCAAGGGGGGTTTATTTGTAATCCGTCCAGCGAGCGAAAGTCATTCGCGACAAAAATAATTAAAAAACTACGTCGGGGTTGGGGAAACAAATTCTCAAAGCTCGCCGAGCACAGTTTCCCCAAAAAAAAACTTCCTGGATGTGGGCATAGTGCACACCCCCGTCCCCGTATGCGTAAAAGCCCCATCAAAAAAAAACGAAAAAAAATTTTAAAACGGCGTTTTAATAAAAAAAAAAATATTACCTATAAACATTAGCTCTTTTTTTTACTATTATCGACAAATGTCAAAAATTTCGATTTTTTTTTGGGGTTAGATTTTAAAAACATGTAATGTTTTTAAGCCATTTCATTCCCCCCTGGTATCACTTGGTACCACCTGTAATTGGTACCATAGATCTGATAGTTTTTAAAAAAATTAGAATGGGGGAAATAAAAATCTGTTTTTTTTATGTTAGGCAGTTTTTTCAGTAAGCAGTCATTTTTACTAAATTGTTAATTTTTAACTAACATTATTTTGAAAACTGGTAAATATTGATGAGGTATTTTACACAAAAATGTTTGGGGAATTGGCCAAATTTTTAAAGTCGAAAAAAAATGTCCATCCTTGAGCCCACAGTGTATAAAAATGGAAACACTGTGGGCAAACCCCGTAAATACATTTTATATATGTTCCACTGTTTCCAGGTTTCCCCCTATTGTATACATAGTGTATAACTAAAAATTAAAATTTAATGTATTGTTTTTTTTTTTATCCATCGGGGGTTTCTAAAAACCCCCGGGGGAAAACGGGTTTTATGGTTTTTTTACACGATGTTTTCACACAATTTCCTGTAAAAAATCGGGGGAACCGTGGGTTTTCACAGTTTTTTCATAAACGCCCCCTTTCAGTAAAATTCACCGTGGGCTCAAGGATACAAGGGTAATTTTTTTAATTATGTAGGTTTTATTATTGTATTATCAGAAGTAAAAAAAAAAACCCCCAAAAAAACCCCAAAGCCGTTAATGACTGGCCCATAAAAATAAATATAAACCTAAAAAAAATGTAACAAAAATTTATAGACGACCAAAAAAAAATTCATATTTCCCGCAAGCTGTCTTCAAAAAGAAAACAAAAACCGTCGTCGTCCGTCTGACGAAAACCGACCCCGCCGTGCTCCGTCGGTTTGCCGCTTTGCCAAATTCAAACAGCATTCCTCAATGATTTTAAATTTAAAATTAAACAAAAAATTTTTAAAGGACTATAACATATTATTTTTAAAAATAAAGACATATTAAAAAACCAAAGATTAGACCCCTATTTAAAAAAAAAAGGTGTAATATTTATTAAAAAAAAACATTAAGTGCTTAAAAAATTTAAAAGATAAATTAAAAAAAGTTAAAATTTGGCAACAACCTTTTTTGGGTTTTTAAACAAATTGGATAAGTAAAGCTGGACTGTACAAGCCGAGTAGGAAAATAAATATCCGACGTTGCCAGATTTTTTTAAAAAGGGTTTTTTTAATGCGATAGTGTAAATTTTGTCATGTTAAAAATAAAAAACCGCAACCATGGTGCGGGATGATATGGGTAGGAAGCCAAAACTTTGTGACTGGACTGTAGGGAAACTTTTCCTCTTCTCACAATTTTTTTTAAAAAATGTCAACAATTTACTGAACAACCAAAATTTTAAATCATAAATCGTAGTTTTGTAAGGCCTCTGTTGAGGTTAGACTTTTAAAAATGAAAGCTCACAAAAAAAATTTTTATAAAATCAGAGTTTTAAAAAGGACCCCCAACTAGCATTAAAACAAAAAACAAATGAACTTAAAAATTGGAAGTCAAGCACAACGATATGATGTATTTTTTTTTTTTTTTTAGTCAAAACTTTAAAATCATTTTTTTACCCCCAACCTTAAAATATTAGGGAAAAAACCCCGGTAGTCGCCCCAGGGGGGTAGTTGCCTTGATTGCAATAACTCTAGTTTCAATGAATGACCCCCCAACATGTTATTTTATTTATTATAGACTCTGCAAATACAACTAAGATGGCAGTGTTACATGCCCCCGTGCGATTGCATGGGGGGGGCTAGGTGCGATCCCCAAAATTTTTTGGGATAAACTTCCTCTTTTGGCGGGGATCGATCCTAAACGTAATTTACATGGATTAGGGGAAATATCCCCATAGGAAGGTTTTTCCCAAAAAATTAAAGGTCCGCAAAACTTTTAATTTTTCGGGAAATAAAAGATAATGTTTATTCCTTTCAATAATTTGAAGATAATAAACCAAAAAACCTCCCGTTTTTTAAAAAAGAATCTTGCTTTTGTGCTAAGAGATACATAGTTATTTTTTTAAAATGAGGCATCTATCCTGATTTTACCCCAAATTAATTCTACTTTATAGAAAAAAAGGGCCATTGTTAAACAATTATCTGCCAAATCTACCCCCTTTTCTTTTTTGGGATAAGCCTCTTCCAACAGTTGTTTTGTTTTTCGTAAAATATCTTTTCCTTATAATTATAGACCTATATCTCCTATCTCAGTTGTTAGTAAGGTAATCGAAAAATTAATTAATTTTCAAATTATTAAGTATTTAGATAAACACAAAAAAATTAAAATATGAGACAGTACGAATTTCGTCACAAAATATCCACAGCACACCTTTTTCTAATTGTCCCAAAAAACGGAAAAAAAAAACCCAAATTTCCCCAGCAACCACAGGAATCCCCTTTGGAACATAGGTTAGCCTATGAGACAATTCATATTTTTAAATCTCCCCCCCCAGGGGCTAAAAATTTTTGTTGTAGCACTTATTTTCTGTTTTTTTAAACCCCACTTTTATACCTATCTTTTTTCCCCCCTTTATCGTACTAGAGAGCAGTGGTGCCGGTGGTCAATAGAATGATCTAAAAAAAAAAACACTGGGTCTACATTCAAATAAGATTTTTTTTACTTAGGATAAAAAAAAATGCATTCCTTTTTAAAAATTTCGGGAGTGGGGAATGTAAAAAACAGCACACAGATGTCGAATCTCTTAAATAAATAATGTCCAGGAAAAATTTAATAAAAACATAAATTTAAAAAAAAAAAAGGAAAATTAACAGTCGTAAA
>JAHBCN010016996.1:0-18765 GCA_019359885.1 Listronotus oregonensis | reverse complement strand
TGACAGGTGACATAAATATAGTTAGGTTAAGATTCCAAATTAAAAGATGGTGTAGTCCCCCCGCCCAAGCCCCAGGCCTGGGCTTAAGCGTGGGGGCCCCATGTGACGTAATACCTTAAAAATAGTTAGCCAAAGATTCCTAAATATTTGACATTTGACAGTTGACAGGTGACAGTTGACAGGTGACAGTTGACGGGTGACGGGTGACATTTGACAGGTCACAGGTGACAGATGAACGCATGCGAAAACCCTTAAAAATAGCTAGCCCAAGATTCCTAAATAATGATTTGGCGGGGTGTCGCCACACCTACTAATTTAATTACTAACATACCATTAAGAGCTAAAAAAATCACTACAAAATAATAAAAATTTAGGACTTAAATTTTATAAAAAACAACATAAATCCTATTGTAATTAATCTCGAGAATGACTCTGATAGTTAAACAGAATTAGATTTAGATATTTAATTTTTTAATGTGTTTTTAAGATTATACTTACCTAAATAAAAAATAAATTATAGATCTTTATATTATTAAAGTCCGTCCCTAATGTTCGCCCTTTAATGCCTACCGACCCGCAGTTTTATTGTTCCAGGAAACCATAAATAAAGGGCAAAGTATAAAAAAAGTAAAGGGTATTTTTGACTGTGTCTCATAAATAAAGTTACCCCGGACCGACCGTCACTTCGAAATTTGGCGTTAATAAGGGGTTTTTTTAACTATAGCCAAATAAATATTAATGTGTTTTAGTTGTTAATTAAACAATTTTTTGACCACTTTATTTTTTTAAAGGGAAAAAACAATTTAGGTTATTTAGAAACAGATTTTTTATTTGTAGATTTTAACATAAATTTTAATATTGGTGGAAAAAACCCCTTTTAAAATGGAATAGGATGAAAATGAGACAGATAACACAAAGTGGGAAAAAACCCGCTACGAAGCGAATAAATATTGGTAACGAAAAAAATAGAGCGAAATAGCTTTTGGGTTTTTCCCCTGATAAAACACATTTATTATATATGTTCCACGTTTAAAACAAGTAAATCATCAAAAAATAGAACCCCTGTTTTGTATAAGACATGTGATTTTTTTTTTCTTTTTCGGGGTTAAAAACTTACCCAAATTAAAAAAAATAAATTGTAACCCACAAAATAAATAACTAGATATCTTCTTAAATTGCATGAATTTTTTTTTATGAATTACAACAAAACCATTATTAAAACATACCTAAAGTCCAAAATTTCTGTCAGTGACTCATTTAATACCGGCCACCCAACCGACGAAGCGGCTGAAAAAAAATTTTACACTAATAAATATTTTTAAGCCTATAATAAACTTTTCCGCTCAAATAACTGTGAACCGGCCAAAATTTTCGGCCACGTTGTAAAATTTTGCGAAAATAAATTCCAGCCGCGATCGCATTTAAAATAGCACCCCAATATTTTTGAAATCATTTTATCGAAAGACAATAAATGGGCAACACACTTTCCCGGTTTCCTTGATCGACGAAAAAAGGATAAAAGGGTTTTCGTGCTGTTCGATGATTTATAGTTATTATTGATTTATGGACAGATTTTGCGAGTTTAAATTTTAATTGCTATACAGGATATTTTCTGTATATTGTAAATTTCTTTTTTTCGTTGTATATAGATATTGTTTGTGCCGATTTTATTATAGTGTATCTTATTTATTTATCTTATTTAGTGTTGTTAAGTGGTTTTAATTCAGTAAACTATGAAATTAACCAACCTTCAACTAGTAATCCGCCTAAAAAAAAAAAAACTCAATTAACTTAAAAGAACGAATAATGGTTAAAAATGTTTACCAGGGCTTCGGGAACGAAACCCTGAACTAACCATTTTGGATGCTGCAGAGATATGTGCAACTTTAAAAAAGTTTCTTCGCGCACGGTTTTTAGAATTTTGAAAGGCCATTATCAAGAAAACGACACAAAAAAAAAGTAAAGCACCCCAACAAGGGGCCCGGGAAAAAAATAATCCGGGATGAAGAAATGAATTGTAATTTAAACCCAATCAAAAAAGCTTACTTATTGAAAAGAATGAAATTGTTTTATGGGGGCAAATTTTTTGGGAAAAAAAGGGGAGTTTCAAAAAAAGGGCAAAAAATATATTACACTGACGAAACATGGCTTAATGAAGGGGAACGGGTTTGGGGAAAGGAGGAAGATCTAAACATTACAAGTTCGAGACAGGTTTTTGGGGATTTTCTCAAGGACCCGAAACCCATGGAAAAGGTCGTCCTAATAAAACCCATATTGGAAGTGAGTCTGGTTTCTAAGATGGTGGCCTTAACGTGTTTGAACTCCAAAACAGGAGACTACCACGAAGAAATGAACGCCGATGTTTTTGAGCGATGGTTTTCTTGATTCAAACCGAGAAACCGGGTTGGTAATTGTGGACAATGCTCCATACCACAATCGACGCCAAGAAAAAATTCCACGATTGCGACAAAAAAAAACTGAAATATGCCGATGGCTCTCTTAAAAACATTAAATTGACACAACAATGCTTAAAATTGAGTTGCTTGATCTAGTGAGGGCAAATAAACACAAATATATAAAATATGCTACTGATGAAATGGCTCGGGAAAAGAATGTAACAGTGTTGAGACTGCCGCCGTACCATTGTGAACTTAATCCAATTGAATTAATATGGGCGCAAATAAAAAATGAAAGCACGTAAAAATAAAAAATTTAAAATTTGCAGATGTCAAAATATTATTAGACGAGGAATTTTTAAAGTGACAGCCCATGATTGGAAAAAGTGTTTTGCGCATAATAAAAAAAGAACAGAGGATGGGATTTTATATTCACGTTGAGGTATCGCTGAACCATTATTAATCACCCCTGACGCTGATAGCTCCACAGATTCGATACGTCCCTTGACAGCAATTCGCAATAAATAAATGTAAGGTGAGTGCCTTACATTACCTATATCTAACATTTTTCTTTGGAATATATTAACAGACATTTTAAAAAATAAACAATATTAGTAATTATTCACTAATTTTTTGCACACCCCCACTTTCCGATTGTTAAACATGAATCAAAATTTTTTTTGGGTTTAATTATAGTTTTTTAAAGAATAATAATTGAAATTTTAATGTTCCATTTTGAAAATTCCTTTTAAAATTTTTAAAATATTTAAAAAAATTATAATATGTTAATAAAAAAAAAAAAAAAAAAAAACCCTTAAAAAATGAGGAAAAAAACCGTTAATTTTCAATAAAAAGTAGGTAAAACGTTTACGTCCAATTCAACTCGAAATTTAAAATTTTGACCCGTTCCGGTTGTAAAGTTTTTTATGACATTTTTAAAGGTATGCGAACCTTGCTTCGCTCGACCCGCAATGTTTGATCAAAAAAAATTCTCGAAAGGAAATGAAATATGGAACACGAAAAACCCGAAATAGTTATTGGATTCTACAAACTGATGATCTTAGAGCTTTTTGTTCCCTTTTATAGTGGATATTTTTGATGAAACAATGCGTGTGAATATGTATTTAATATTGAAATTGCAAGATCGGTGGGAATTGGATTGTCTATCGTTCTGCTTTTTTCATCTTTTTTTTAAATTTTTGTTAAGACAAAATTTTATTTTTTTCTGAGCAAAAAAAATCACGAAGGAAAAAATAAAGTAAAAAAAGTTTTTTTTTTAAAAAAAGTTGAAAAATCGCCAAAAAAAAAAACAAATTTGTGTTCTAGATCGCAAAAAAGGAGGTGGCAAAAATTGAAAAAAAATTTTTTTTCATTAATCCAATAATACCAAAATAATATAGGCTTGACAAATTTAAAAGGGGTTTATGAAAATGTGAAAAATCTTTTGCTTGTAAAAAAAATTTTCCCGTATTGACGAAATTTTATCAATTTTCTAAAATGCATACGCCATGGATTCCCCGACCCAACCCCCGGGGGACTCTAAAAGTGACCGATGCGTCATTGACAGAAATTTTGGACGAAGTATATATTATAAATTTATTTTTTTTTTTATATCGACATGCAATAATTTTTTTTTTAAAGTTAAAACATTAACGAAAAATCCCCTGTGCCAAAATTTGAATTTTAAATACTTGTCTTATATTTACACAAAACAATTATAAAATCGTAAAATTAAGGATAATTTTAAAAAATATATGTCATTGTTAATGGGAGATTACTTGGTTAAAATTAGGTACCAAAAAAAATAAAAATTTAAGAGAATTAACCAGATCTGCCATTAATACAGTTTTCTACTTAAGTTGGGGGAAAGGAAAACTTTTTTTAAAAATTTTTTTTACGAAAAAAATTCTTTTTTTAAAAAGTTTTGCGTGCTTTAAAACCTTTAAAATTTTAAATTATCAGATGTCAAAATTTATCAGTCTTATACGATGTTGGTCAAAAAACGTAGTTAGGCGTCATATGAGAATTTTTTTTAATTTTAGGTTTACGAAAAAAGTTATTTTTTTTTAAAAGACCTGCATAGTTTTAAACCTTAAATGCATTCATCGGATATCAAAATTTACCAAGCGTATACGAGGTTTATTAAAAAATGTGGGTAGGTAAGTAGGCGGCATACAGTGTGTCCCAAATTGGGCCTACATGTATTGGTAACTCGGGAACCATTAGAGCTACATTGTTGGTTAAATTAGGAAAGTTTTAGACAATTTAATTGCAAAATTAAATCTGCTTTAAGATTTTATTTATCTTTTGTGGTTTCTGGGATAATTAGGAAAATCAAAATGGTGCATTTTTAACTTTTGTCTGTAGCTTGCAAACTACCAATTTTGTGGTTTTAAGATTACTACATTATTAGAACACTTTTTTAAGAAGAATTAAATTTAAGTAAAATATTTTTCTAGCTTTATTTGTTATTGAGATATTTACCCAAACTTTGATTTTCATACGGACGCCATATTGATTTTTACATTTTTGAAAAGAGCTCTTCAAAAGCTTTTCATTGATTTATCACAAGTCTAGCTTTTCAAATTGCTTAAGCTTAAAAACGATAATTTTTGTTTATTTGATAGTAGGTTTAGACTAGACTGCGTAATGCCGCCCCGTTTCATAAAAAACAAATGATACGCATCTTATAATTTAAATAATGTAAATGTCAAAATTAGACCCTATTTCTTTTTTGGAAACGCCTTCAACAAAATTAAATTTTAATTTTTTTCGGTATTTACAATAATGGCTTTTAATTATTTCAATGATGAAAAGGTGAATATGCTAGAAATTTATTTTAATCTAACAGAAATACAGAAGCTCAGCACTTGCATACGAAGAACATTTTTGGGAGCGGCAACAACCCAGCCAAAGAATTTTAGGTTCTTAGTTAGAATTTGTTGAACAAAATTTTTTGGAAAAAATTTTCTTTTTGGTTGAAAAAAACCCAATTTTCAAACTTATACAAAAACAATAATAAAACCAGAGAAGGTTTGGGGGAAAAAGTTTAAAGAAAACCCTTTTTATCAATGGAATAAGAACAAAACCCCCAATTTTCCCTAAGGGTTCCCGGGCGAAAAACCCTTTTCTTTAAAAAACCTTACCCCCATAAAAACCACAAAATTTGGAAAAGGGCTTAAAAAAGGTTTCAATGGGGGTTCACTGGGTAATTTAAAAAATTCCCTTTTAATTTTGCCCAAAAAGAAAAAACATTTAATTTTTCCAAGGTGGAAAGACGAACCCCTTCCCAAAGGGAAATTTTAATTAGGGCACAATTCCCCGGCTAAAAATTTTACAAAATTTAAAAGAAAGACGGCTTTAAAAAAAATTTCTTTAATTTGTGGTTTTCAAAAGAATTTGTACCTTTATTTACGTCTCACAAAAAGTACAACCTGTTTTAGACAACCGTTTAATTGGACCATTTATTTTTGAAGAAACTTTGAATGAAGATAGGTATTTGCTACTCCTTCAAGAACAGATTTTACCGGCCATTAGAAATACAGTTCCCCCAAAAAAAATGAATAATTTGTGGTTCCAGAAGACGGATGTCCAGCGCACAGAACCAAGGGGGGGTTCCTTTGAAATACCTTTAATGACAACATAACCCCTAATAATGGGCCAATTGCTTGGAGCAAAACCCATCCACCCCCTGATTTTTACCATGGGGAAAAAGTAACCCGCAAGGAGTTGAAAAAAACGAAAAATGTGTGGAAAATGGAGGAAGTCATGTACTGTGATTTATTTTCTTGTTTTCTGATACTTTTTGTATAACAGTTGTGTTTAATCATTATCAGTTTAAGGTAATATTACGAAGTATTAATTTTTGCAAAAAACATCACTTTTTTGTATAAGTTTTGAATTTCGCTTCACAAAAGATCCATAAGGTAACAAGTTCATAAATAAGAATCTTAAATTCTATGGTTAGGTTGATGCCGCTCCGGAGGCGTATCATTTTTTTTTATGAAACGGGGGGCCATTTCGCAGTCTAGTCTAAATACTATTAAATAAAAAAAATTATGTTTTTGAAGCTTAACAATCGGAAAACCACGACTTGTGATACATCAAGAAAAGCTCTTTAAAAAGCTCTTTTTTAAAAAAGTAAAAATTCAATATGGCGTTCATGAAAAACCAAAGTTTGGGTAAAATTCAAAAAAAAATAAAGTTAAAAAAAATTTTTTTTAAATTAAATTCTTCTTTAAAAAAATGTTCTAATAATGTAGTAATCTTAAAAACGTAAAAATTTAGGGAAACTACAGCAAAAGTTAAAACTGCACCATTTTGGTTTTTCTTAATTATTTCAAAAAACCCTAAAAGATAAATAAAATCGATAGCAGATTTAATTTTGCAATTAAATTGTCTAAAACTTCCTAAATTTTAAACCCAAAACTGTAGCTCTAATGGTTCCGAGTTACCAATACATTAGGGCCCCAAATTTTGGAAAACACTGTATAGAAAAATTCATTATTATTAGTTTTACGAAAAAAAAAATTCCTTATAAAAAGTTCTATGATCCAAAACCTGCTACATTGGAGTCAAAATTTACCAGTTTTATATTATTGTATGTAGGTTATCAAAAATTGTTTTTTTTTTTTTCCATGGTAAATTTCCCTTTTAAATTTAAAAAAAACAATGGCAGACCATTATCCTGTCTAACATCAGCAGCACTAAAAGTCCTTAGTGCCTTTTATTCCCATGAAAACGACTTTAAGGGTATCTATGGTTTCATACAAAGTCAATTATTTTAGCGTTTGTAGAAAACATATTAGGTATCTTTGTTATTCAGAATTAGTGTACGTTATTTTACACCCTTTTTACGGAAGCGCTCTAATCGAACGTGTATTTGAGGACAAGATGTGCACAAAATATGTAAAATATTTCTGAATAACAAACAAACCTATTGATTTCTACAAACGTTAAAATAATTGAGATTAAAACCATTGGTACGTTTCATACCCTACTAAAGAATTTAAATGAGTTCGTAAACCTAAAAATATTACCTACTCTTAAGAATGCGGCCAACGTAACATATGCTCGCGACTGCTAGTCGGCGTGGGAGTGGGTCAAATCTTGACCAGGGCGCCACTAGTTTATACCTATTTAAAAAATTAACCCGCAAACCCAAACTAGAAAGTCGTTGATATCAAAAATCCTTAAGGGTAACTAAAAAAATTATAAAAGCTAAATAAATAGGTTGGTTAAGGTATTATAGGGCAATAAAACACAGTCTGCTTCTATTAGACAATAAACACATTTATTGGGCGCTAATGTACAGGTAGCTCTTGACCAAACGGTTAGCCAAAGTCGAAAAATCGGTTTATAATGAAAATTAGGAACTATGATAATTTAATATTAACATTAGTTCAGGTAGGTAGATTTAAGGTGAGTAGACTTTTTACGCCCTCCACCGCGACCGCTCGGTCTATTGTGGCTCACAACTTTTTATATTTCACCCAATAGGATCGGACTTCTAATGAATCCGATACCAGATTGGGAAAGAGTTTTACATCTCCTCTTACTCGTGTCGCTACCGGACACGAGCACAATATGTGTTCTGATGTGTTCTGGTGTACCTGTCTCCTGGAGAGTAGACGATTAGATACGTCATTCCCTCTCTCCCGGTCTAGTGACGTGGGTAGCTACCAGGTCCTTGTTACAGGAACCAGATATTCTTTCTGAGGCCGCATCTCCGGCCTTACCCTATGAAAACGGTCCTATCCGCTTTCTGTTTAAAGCCAGAGAACCCTTTTACCTATAAAGGCGGTTCTGTCCGTCTTTTGTTTGGATTAAGGAATCCCTTCGTAAGCACTTGTTTGTTCGGGATGGACTAGCCCTTCCCCGGGAAACAGGCGCCGGTGACTTCAGGGGCACCTTTCGAAACAGATTCGCCCGTTTCGTACATAAAGAGTAAAATTTGAAAGTAAAGGCAAGAGTAATTAAAAAAAAAAAGTTTTAAGTGTACCTTGTTTTACTGATTATTTGTACATAGAAATTTATGACAAAATACCGGAAAAAAATAATGAATAAGCTGAAGCTATGCCACTGGTTAATAATAGTAACAAAAGTTTATCCTCAACCGGTGTATTTTGGTAAGTGTTCCAAGTGTATCTGGTTTCATTTTAATTAAAAATCCTAATTTCGAAATAAAAGAAAAACTCCAGTAAAAAAAATCTTTTATATTCTGCATTTTCAAAATGGGGGATTTGGACCCATGTTTTTTTTCAAAACATTTTTGTCTTTAATTTTTTTTTTGTATATCAATATAAGGGAACACAAACGACAAATTATATTAATACTTATGTAAAAAAAAAATAAAATCAGTTTATTGAGTTTAAATAAGTTACAAGATTAACCATGAAAAACTTATTGAAGATAAATAAAAATGTTTTTTTTTGGAACAACCTACAAAGGCTTAAAACGTACCTGGGGTGTCTAAAGTGAAGTAAGAGGCAGTTAATTACCAAGAGATCCGTTAGTTAGGATAATTAGGAGCTTGGGGCGGGAAAGGAAAACCTCCGCATGAAGCAAGTTCGACAGACTAGGCGCTCTAGGGATTAAAAGACGAATAAAATGGGTAAGTTTGAGACCACCCCACTGACTAAAGGGATGAATAAGAGTACCATTTTGTGTTGTTCCATTAGGAGCTGTTAAGAAAAAAATTATATTTACTTATTGTTTAATGCAGAAGCCCTTAAAATACTTATAAAAAGCAACTAATCAGTAATACGGTGAACAATGAAATTGAGAGTGCTTAGAGTATGGAAGACGCCATTCCCCAGTAATGGGAACAGTATTTTAAAGAAGATCTATTTTAGGATTAGACAAGAAGATTTAAAAGAAACCTGTCTACTTACAAAAACTCCAATATCATCGATATGGGATATTTTTATTAGTGAAGAATTGAACAAAAGAAAAAATCGTAGTGATTTTCAATCTCACCGTATAGACAATAGTAATCAGGAACTAATAAGAAAAAAAATATATTGTCTTTATGAAAGCGGAGTTATTCCTACCTTGAATAAACTAAAAAAGAAGCTAGACGAAGCCGACACCAATATAAATATTAGCCGTGCCACACTCCATAGAGTTGTTTGTAAAATGGGATTTAAATACCGCAAAATAGACAAAAGACAAGTAGTAATGGAATCACACAGATTACGCACTTGGAGATTTAATTACCTTTAAGAAATTAAAAGATATAGGTAAGAAAACAGATCCATAATTTACCTTGATGAAACATGGTTCGATACACACGACACAGTATCCAAAGGATGGGTTGATTCCAGTCAAAACTGTCAGACGAAAGCACCTTCAAATAAAGGAAAACGCATTACCATAATACCTACACGCTGGTTCAGAAGACGGATTTGTCCCAAACTGCTTGCTGTTGTCTGCAAAGAATATTAAGGATTCTAGCTTGGATTATCATGCGGATACACGTGCAGAATTTTTTGAAAACTGGTTTCAAAATTATCTTTTAAAAAATGTTCCAAACAACAGTGTTATTGTCATGGATAATGCAAGCTACCACAGCCGTCTGCTACACAAAGCACCAGCTTTATTAAGTTCAAAAACTGAAATCCAGGAATATTTGTTAGAAAATGATAAAAAAACGCATCTTTTGGAAGTCCTAAATTCATATGCAATTAAAAAACAATATGTATGTGATAATTTGGCTTAACAGGCTGGGCATACTGTCTTACGGCTTCCTCCATATCACAGTATGTTTAACCCCATAGAGCATTTGTAGAACCAAGTAAAATCAAAGATCAAAGCAGAAAATGTTACACCTACTTTAAGTCCCAGTGTTATAAATTTGATAAAAAATGTATTTACTAACATACCAGTTAAGAGCTGGAAAAATTCACTACAGCACTTTATAAAAATTGAGGACTCCTACATTTCTATCCAAAACAACATAAATCCTATTGTAATTAATCTCAATGATGACTCTGATAGTGAAACAGAATTAGATTTAGATATTCAGAATAAAAAAGTTATTATGTATAGATAATGCAGTTATAAATTTATTAAAACTTTGCATATATTTAATTTCTTAAAATGTAATTTTAAGATTATACTTACCTAAATAAACAATAAATTATAAATCTTTATATTATTAAAGTTCGTCCCTAATGTTCTGTCCTTTAATACCTACCGATCCGCAGTTTTATTGCTGTCGGCAGGTATAATCCATAAATAAAGGCAAAAGCTAACACGGTATACTTTGAGACAGACTTTAACATTTAGACGTTAAAATACCCAATGCAATAATGCAATAATGCAGAACTCCCTCCCTAACACATTATTTATTAGAACTTGTTGAACATGAATTAATTAGAATTATTTAGTAGAACTTGGCCACATTAATAGGCCGTCTAAATAATAAATTATAGACAATTTTCTAGCCATCTTGATAAAATTTAAATAAAGTTAGATTTTTCTCATTTTTATGGTAAAATTTTTTATTGGTCCATTCTTAGGAAACTATAATCTTGTTAAATACATTATTTTCAAAATATTTTGGCAACTAAATATTTTAAGTTTAAACTAAAATAACGTAATATTTGCTCTTTATTTCTTTTGTGGGCGTAAAACTTAAATTTCCTTTTTTTAAAATATTTTTTTAATAAAAAAGTTTTTTAGGTTTTATATTAATATACATGTTTCTAATCTTTTTTTACTGGTCCTGTTTGTTTTTTGTCTTTCAAAAAGTCGCGCTAATGGTCGCTATGGCGCGAAGCGAATGTTCCCTCTATTTGTTTATGGTTGGGTGTTTCTTTAAATTTTTATTTTTCTTAAACAATTTTATTTATCTATTACCATTTCGTCGCTAAAGCACGTAGCTTGTTAGGTCAAAACTAGGATTTTTTTTTAAATTGTGTTTATTTGTAAACCAAAGATTTTAGAAATACAGAAAAATAACTGTTGTATGATTTTGTAACCGTCCGGTATTTCAGCCAAAAATTTCTTTTGGTCTAAGAATTAAGTTTTTATTTTTTCCAAGCTTAAAAAGTTTTTTTTTTAAACGGTACCTAGTAAAAAAATTAAATTTTTATGTAACAACGCCCAAACAAGGTAGAAAAAGAAAATAAATTTGGACGTTCCTAAAGAGATCACGTCAAGTGATAAAAACTCCCTTTAGAGTTTTCACGTATTTGTTTTACGACACCTGTTTCTCAGTGTTTTATACTCTTTTACCCCATCTTCTTTCAAGAATTACTTTTGAGAGCCTATCGTTTTGTAGAATATTGAAAAACAAGAAAAAATTAGTTTCTTGTAATTAGGATGTGTATAATGTAAAGACTTGTTTTATTTTATTGTAAATTTAAGGTTAAAAAGATATATGTCGTTAAGTAAGTATTATCTTATTATTTTTGGTTTAGTGTGATTTACCTTAGTTTTGTTGATTGGTCACCTATTTTATATTTATTTTAAAGCTTTGCCAAAATAGTTTTGAATATTTTAAAAGCAACAGTTTTTTTTTAAATTAACATGATTCCTAAAAAAATTTTCCTAAGAACTCAAAAAATGACTTACGACACAAAAGTAAATTTATGTATCCTTTTTTCTCAGGTAGTCAATTACGTCATACTATTTAAATTGGATTTACATGAATACATATAAATATTTTTTCAAAAAGGGCAAAGAAAACTTTCCTGTTAATAAATGTTTTTTATTGCAACTTTGATTAGAATGTTTGGCCGTGACGTAAGACCCTTCGAGCCAGGATCAGCAATGCCAGAATATAAAATATTTAAATAAAAAAAAACTTAATTATAATTAGATAATATACTAAAAGATTCAGGAGAGTAGCGAACCCTCTTTTTATATTTTTCAAAATATAAAAATTTAGTCGTATAGATGCAAAACCCGCCAAGTCACAAAAATACAAAAAATAAGTTATTATTAATTAAAGACAATTTAAAGCATGTTTCACCTATTTAAATGGTCATTTCTGTTAAAACACTCAGAAGACATTATTTATTTCACTTCCAAATTTACGGTTAAATTCAAAACCCGCCAACTGCACCAGTCATTTAAATACATATTCCGCCAAGTCAATTTCAACCAATAGGTGCATCCGAAAGTATCGAGACGTTTCGGTGATAGTATGATTGGAATTTGCACATGTCTTTATTACTTTTAGTTTCAGTAACGTTTAGATTTTGTTTTGTGGTGCAAGTATTTGCTTTTGATTTTTAAATGCATAATAGATTTACTGGAAACTAAGTTATGCCAAACTCACCATTTCCCAAATTTTAAATTTTGCCAAAAGATTTATTATAGAAAAAGACAGATAACAATGTTACCGTTTGCGGCAAAGCTAATTACAGAAACGATTTTGAAGTTGCAAAAGGCATTATTAAACGTTGTAAAACAGTACTTATGCTAAATCCTGATACTATGCCAGTCGGTAGATCTTTAGATCCCCAAAAAGCTACATCTGTAGCGCATTTGTTAGGGAAACATTATGGAGATAAGTGGAAAGAGTTGCCCAGTTTAAAATTCTACAAAGAAACAAAGAATTGTTTGACCAAGAACCAGTAGCTATGCAAATGCCGCTACAAAATGATAGTGATACTGCTTGCTGACAAAATAATGACAATCTTGGAGTGGACCTTGATTTAAGAATTTAGATTAATAAATAAGGTTACAAAATTGTTTTTCCTTTTAAAATGACGTTTTTTATTTTTGTTTTAAATAATTTTTCATTAATAAGACTAATATTTTTTGTTACATGCGTAATAAAAGTGTCATATTAAAAATGTGTCTCAAATTTTTTGAAGTTCAAATGCAAAATCCGCCAAGTCAACCTTTAAATATCGAATAATACTTTACCCGACCGGTTTAGATTTTTGAATCATACCTATTCTTGTTAAGAAACTACCCTAGTGTATTATAAAATTAGAAGGTACCTGATAATTTGAATACTTTTGTCACTAAACCTTTTTCTCGATTATCTCAGAAACTGTTGAAAGTGACTTGGCGGGTTTTGCATCTATACCGACTCAAATGAAACCTGGGGATATTATAAAATGTCAAATGTAAGGATTTTTGAGAAGTCACGTTACCTCCGGTTTCACCAAAAACGGTCTTAACTTTTAATTTTCAAATAACACATCTTACATTGTTGTGTTTCTGGAAATATTCTGCGTCCATCGTTACTCCATATTTGTTTTTTTTTTTAGTCTAGGTGGCCATAATGGGTCAAAAAATATTTTTTCGTTGACAAATAATATAATAAAAAACACTCTGTATGTGCATTAGATTTAATATGATCGAGTTTTTAAATTTTAATATTGTAATGTAGACATAGAACACCCTGTAGATTTAATAATTAGTACTTCAGTAATTTAATAATTAGATTCAGGAAACATAAAGTATGATATAATAAATTAATGTTGTAATTGCATATCTCAGCATTGACACCAATACACACTGACACTTTTTGTAATACAGATTAACGCAGAATAAAGTCAGACTATGTAGAAGTCAGATGGTTTCATTTAATTACGAAAAGTTTAAACTAAATCAAATCAAACCAGATCTTTACATGGCGATCCTGCCAGGATATCTGCAGATCATAATGTTATAACAAAATGGGCAGTGCAAAATCAAAGGAAGAAATTGTAATAAATCAAGCTTCAAATGGAGATGCTCGAAGCCAGGCAACTGAGTGGAAAAATGATGGCGGGCTTACTTCGACCGAGGCTCTTTTGGTATTTCTGGTAGTAGCCGTAGTAGTACTAATAGCATATGGGGCAATAAAACATCTAAGAAGAAGCGTCAGGACGACCGTAAGAAGAGAAATTTACAAAAATGAACTAAGAAAATCCAGGGACGAACTTAGGGGAAAAGAAGCCGTTTAATCATTTTAGGTTCTCTTTTAGGCACTAGGTATATACTGCCGTGCTTAGACAAAACGTTTAGTTTGAGTAAAGTTTCGAGTTATTTTAAGTTTTCTAAACCTGATTGGATTAGTACTTTCTAATTAAATATAAAGAAAACTTTCTGGACTACTGACGAGAAACTATTGTGGTTTACAAATAACCGAACAGCTTGATATGATAGACACAACGATAAAAGAGAATTTAATATATTTGATAGATACGACATTTGGACTTAGTAATAATGCTTTTTTATATAATAGTGTCTGACAAATTTATTATTAGGGATACGACTTTTAGTCGTAGAATGACCCACCTAAGATGTTTTGACTCAGGATATTTGTGTCAAATCTATTAATTAATACACATTAAACTCATTATAAAGGCGTTTAATTCGAATACATAATATTTAGTGTAACATTTATAATAATATTTAAAATGTCAGTCTAGGCTGGATTCTTCCGCCGCGGTTTCAGCCAACTCCTCCCAAAACTTAAATACTTTTTTGGGGAAATTGCTTGTAATTTTTCAATTAAATTATTTTTCGAATTGCACTTATCCCTCTTGGGAAAATTCTTTTTCCGGGGCATACCATCTTTTTAAAAATTTTGCCAACAAAATACATAATTCAATAGATCCTTCATTAAATTTTGTTTTTTAAAAGTTTCTTGGGAAACCCCTAATAAAATTTACTTCCAAAAGTTTGACAGGTGTGGTTTAGGTATGGTTTTATTCAGTTTGAATCCAGATGAATATCATTAACGTCCAAAAAGTCATTAAGATTCATTTCAATACAATTGTTCTTCCGCTATTTGATGTTCGAATACAGTTTTTGTAGTCGTTAAAATCTAAAAACCTTTCCTTTTTTTTTTTAATGCTTTTTCCACCTGATGACAAAATGAGTCTGCATTCAAGAAAGTATGCAGATATTTAAGTTTTATGCAATCTATGGTAGTATCCCCAAAATTAATAAAATAAATGAAAAAACAGTAAAGTGACCAACTTTTGTTTTGGATGCGCAGTTGTCCATCCAAATTGTAACTTCTTTGCATCCCTGTGTAACAATAAAAATTTTTTAAAAAAGTTGATATTAAATCTATAATGGCAATTGGCTTATTATTTCTTGTTTGTTTTCCCAGAGAAACAAAACTTTCATTGAAATAAATAATCCTCGGGACAAATATAATCTCTTTGAACATTTCACATCGGGGTAACATTACAACCTAAAAATTAATAATTTTTTTATTTGTAGTTTTATAGCAAATTTCAAATTAGCTTACTTTTTGCAAATCGGCAGAAAAAAACAATCTTGCTTCACCACCTTCAGTGGAAGCTTTTTTTTTAAATTCATGACGTGCCATTATGGCTTGATTATGATGTTCACCATAACTGGCATTGCTCACAATCTGGTAGGATGTTATCTTTTGTATTTTTGGAAATTTTTTTGATGTGATTTTTAAAAGACTCACAAAGCCAACATTCTTCGTGTCCAAGAATTGCAAAGGATACATTCATTGCTTTCTATAAATTCGAGGAAACTTTATTATGTGGATATTTTTCCAAGTAGTCCTTACGCATTAAGTTTATATTTATATCGCTGGGCAGGTATAGTCTTTCGGGCAAACCCTTTATTGTCTTTCAAATAATTTTTTATTGTATTTTTCTACGAGAATCTTCTCCCCACAACTCTTTTTTTTTATGGTGTTTTTAACAGCGCTAAATCAAATTGGCGACGTTCATATTCCGATAATGGGTTTCCCAATATTCATTATGAATTGTTGTTTGTCTTTCCTTGTTAATATGTTGTAAACTTTTTTACAACATTCGTTATTGCATGTCTCCCTTGAAACCTATTTTGATTTTTTTTCCTTCTTTCTGGCTTTCTTTCGTTCTTCAACAAAAGTATAAAATTTTTTCTTTTTCTTAGTGTTCCCTTCTTAGTATAACTTCTTTCTTTGTTTTTTTTTTCACCGATATCTACAGCTTAATCTATGATATTGACCAGAATTTCTTTTACCACCTCTACTGAATTAAAAGGCTTTTTAATCAAAATATTGGATATAATTTTATTTTTCTTAGCCCAAAAAATATTTATTTGTAAAAGAACACAGAAGATACAAACTATATAATAATACACAAACCGACTACACCCGAACATCCTGGTTCTTGCCCATCATTTTTTCTACAGCAGAAAATGTAGTTGATTTAGAATTTCTCCAGTTTCTAATGAATTTTGTGATGCACTTTGTTACTAACGGATTTAATACATTTGGATCAGATACTTTTGGATATAACAAATCGGGTGAAAAAATACTACTGTTAATATCTGAGGGTGGTTTTTCTAAAAATTTGTATTTGATAAATCAATAAATGACAACTTACATCTTAAACTATTTTCCTTCTTACTTGTTTTAGTTTGGTTTTTGAATAGGGTTTATAATCTGGATCTGTTTGTAAGTTACCATTTGTAACGGTTTAATTTTGTCAATGTATGTTATGGTGAATGCGCGGGAAAAATGGGAGAATTGCCTACAGCATTAAATTATTTTTTTAAATATTCGAGCTAATCTATCTTGGATGCGCTTACGAGTCTGGTCCGTTTTTTTATTTTCAACTGCTGCAGCCAGCCTGGGGCATTTTGCAAGCGGCCCTGGTGAAACAACATTGGTTTAATATTTTTACTGCGAATATCGTGGTCATCCGTATGGGATTTTTTATTTAAACCATCAATAATTTTTTTCAAAGGCAACAACAAAACTGGGTTTATCGGCTGCATCAACTCCAAAATAGGAGTCCAATACTGATAATGAATCATCATATGAGCATTTAATGAAATAAGAAAAAGCAAATGGTTCATGTTTAAACTATCCAAAGTATAAGAATATTGATCATTGTCTGGCTGTTCATATTGCAAGGGTTTTAAAAAGCATTCAAAATCTGCATATATGACAAATGGAACTTTTAATTGTCTTTGAAAATTCTCAAATTGAAGTATATTCTGGGGAAAGCATTTTCCAAAATTTTTAATTTTAATTTCATTTGTAGGGAAATTTTTTTTTGATTACAATCATTTAACCGATGTGTTAATTTTCTCCTTAGAATTAAAATAAAATTTAAAATCCATCACAGAAATACTTTTTATGACTATCTTTATTAATTTGTGATGATAATAGTTTAGCCTTCAGTAATTAACAATAAGTTTCCCTGAAATATGCAATTAAATACTAAATAAAGGGGGCCTACAACCTCGTATTTCAACTTATTTTCTTCATACACCGTATCTAAACCATAAACATTTATTGATATTTGATTTAACCTTCAAATTTTTTAATATCTTTAAGTGACACAGGGAACTCTATTCCCTCAAACTTGAGAAAGTCAACGAAGTTTGGGTAGGAACTTGTCAAATCAGAGTTTTTTTTAGCAGGATATAATGCACTCATAACACTCCATGCGAAACAGCAATTATCCTTATTCTTCACATTGATTATCGCCTTTTTATTTGCAATTTGTTTTGGTAAAAAATAAGAAGAAGCTCTCATTGGATTATATTTATTAACATTTACTTCCAAATGTAAAATTGTTTTCAACGCCCATCCTATCCATTTTCAGAAAATATTGATGCTTTTTCCTTGATCTCATTAAAAAAAGTATTATAAATAATCTCCAAATCTGTGGTTAAGGTTATAATTTTTTTCTTGGTATTAAATGATTTAGTTTCCACTGTTTCCTTTGTTTGCAAAATATATTGTCCAAATAATTCAACAATAATTTTCAGAAGTTTATGTTTAAACCCGTTCCGAAATTAATTTAAAAACTTTTCTTGAATGTCACTAAAAAAGTCATTTATGTCAACATACTTTTAGATGGTAGTAACCTAAGAGTAAAATCCTGTTTTTAAATGCTGATGATACTATTTGAACATTGTCACCATAGTTTTTAATAACCTCATTTTTATGATGGTTTGAACGTAAATGCGAACTAAGGTTATTTTTAACCCATATTACCTCTTTGCACCTTGATAGAATAAGTCTTGGAATTTTTTCTTTACTATCTTCTATTTTGCGTTTCTTGTCTACTTCATTGATTAGTTGCTCGGTGGCTTTTCTTTTCCGAGATAAACAAGATTTCTCTTATGTCTATGAAGGTTAGTTTTTTATGTATAACTTTTAGCACAATCTTTACATTGATGTTTATTATTTAATATTCTATACTTACAAGATTCTTTTTTATGTCACCAAGATTTGAAAGATTGGGAAAAAATTTTATCACAATCACCACATATATACATTATTCTTCTGCGAGTAAACCTTCCTTTTCTAAAATAATTGCATACGTATTTGCCTCCAATCCCAAATTTATTACGTGTAAATGATTATTAAAATGTTTTATAGTTATGGTTTCATTTAAAAGTTTAACACAAAATAATGGGGTCCTCG
>JAHBCN010016995.1:0-18919 GCA_019359885.1 Listronotus oregonensis | reverse complement strand
ACAATTTCAGAATAACCCTATATTTTCTTTTAAAAAGATAAAAAAATTTTTTAAAAAAGTTTTTATAATAATTTTGAATTTCTGCCTTTTCAGAATAGGATACAAGGCAGGTAAAAAAGTTATCATTTACTTATTTTTTAAAAAAACCATGTTTTTTAATCTAAAAGAAAAAATATTTTTTTTATTTTTTTTTAAATATAACCACCATGGATATATTGGTTTTTATGCATTTACCTAACTTTAATACTTTAAACCCAAGTATAAACAAAATTATTAACCAAAAAAAAAAAATATGTTAATTTAGCTGGAAGACATAAACAATATATTTTATATACAAAATTAAGAAATAGGACAAAAAGTAATTTAAAAAATTAGAAATTTTAAAACAAATTAAAAATTCAGATTAAGGGAAAAATTAATCATCCAAATTTCGGCCCCCCCGTTGTTTTAATGCACTTTAAAATCTTTTTCGAACAGTTTTAAAGGGGCATTATGATGTTAATGGTTTATTTTAAAAAAACCCTCATGAATTCTTTGATAGTTGCGGTTAAAATTCTTTTTATAAAAATTTTTTAACACTCAAAAAAATCGGATCTAGTTGGGGATCTGGTGCCCTTTATAGCCCGGGGTTTTTAAAAAAGTAAGTAGTTAAATACTTCTTTTAAAGAGCGTTATTGTGGGGGCCCACTTGTTGAAAAAATTTTATTACTTTTTAAAGGAACTTATAAAAATTTGAAAAGTTTGTTTAAGTTGTCCAGATATCTATCTCTTTTTTTTTTAAAAAAAAAACCCATTTATTTTAAAAAAACCTTAATTTAAAAAACCAAAAAAATTGGACAATTCTTGCGTTTTGATTTTAAATTTCTTTTAGTTTTTTTTTAACAAAGGTAGTTTTTTTTAAATTTAAAAATATTTTAATTTAAAATTTTGGTTTGGGTTAAGCGACAAGAAAAAAAAAACTTCCCAAAAAAATTTTCTAAAAAACCCCTTTTAAAAACCCTTATTATTTTTTAAAAAAAATTAAATGCTTTTTTTTAAAAAAATAAACAGGGTGTCTTTTAAAAAAAAGGGGTTTGGTCTATAATTTTTTTTCCAGCCTGTATTTTTTAAAAACCAGATTATTAGAATCTTTGAAAAAAATTTTTTTAAAAAAATTCAATTTTAATAAAAATTTTTGGGGTCCAAAAAAAGAGCACATAGCCAATTACTTTTTTATAACTAACAATTACTAAGATACCTAAAATGTCGAAATGGACCCCTGTACAACTAGGTTTTTTTAATTTTAAGTGAATTTTTATAGTAAAAAAGTTTGAAATAATAGCAAATAAATAATTTACCGAACTTGTTCCTACTTATAGTCAAATTAGGGTTTATTTATGACATGCATAATGTCGCAATACACGATTTGCATTTTGCCTAATATATTTATTTTAATTTTTGTTTTTATTGCTTTTATATTAAAATAAAATGTCTATATGGGGCTAAAATAGCAGCATATAAAAAAATATTTGCGATTTGCAAAAATCTTGTCGTAGTTTTACTAGCCTAAACTTAAATTTTAAAAAATGGGAAAAAAATAAATAAAGTAATAAAATTGTTAAAAAACCCCCAATTACACTTGTTTAAAAAAACCCCCCAGCGGAAATTGTTCTTTATGCACCAGCCATACAACTACTGACTACGTTTAAGTCCATGAGGTCAATCAAATATAGGTTTCATCTGATCCAAAAAACCCTTTTTCCAAAAAATTTAATTCAAAGTCGTTTAGCCAAAAAAAAAAAAGTAATCCGCCCCAAAAAAAAAAAAAAATAAATTTTTTTTTTTTAAAATTTAAAAAAAAAAAACCCAAAAAAAAATTGTAAAAAGAAAAAAAAAATAAAAAAAAAAAAATAAAAATTTTTAAAAAATTTAAAAAAATTTTAAAAAAAAAAAAATAAAAAAAAATTTTTAAAATTTTTTTTTAAAAAAATTTGTTTTTTAAAAAAAAAAATAAAAAAAAAATTTTTAAAAAAAAAAAAAAAAAAAAAAAAAAAAAAAAAAAAAAAAAAAAAAAAAAAAAAAAAAAAAAAAAAAAATTTTTAAAAATTTAACGTTTCGGCTCTCTAGTATGAGGCCTTCATCAGAACGTCTTATTAGTAGAGATTTCCATGAGAAGTCAGTGTTAAAATTCAACATAAACACACATTTTTAAACGATCACTCAAACGATATATATATTGCTTCGATAGAAATTATAACGTAAAAATTAAATAAGAAATATGGTAATAGAAAAAGTACGAACAAAAGTTGTAAATTAAAACATGAAATCAAAGGCGAAATCAGAAAAATTCTCTGTCACTTTAAAATCAAATTCTGATAAGAATTGACAATAGTCTGCTGTAAGAAATTGTGCAGCTTTAAAAAAATGTAAATAACATAAAATCTTCTTCTCTCTTTACATCGAGTTTTACTTTAAGCCGTAAATGTATTTTGCCTTTTTGTATTGCGATAAAAATGCGAAGTAACAAGAACCGATTCTAACAGTGCTTAATACACTTAAAGAACTAAAAATACTTTTAAAATATTGGCTTTACTTTTATTTTCGTGAATAATAATTATAATTTAAATATTATCCTTAAAATAAGGTAGTGGTAACCTAATTCAAGGACAGGTCTTGATAAATAAATTTTTCAATATTATATGTTTTATTTTAGTACCCATAAAAAATGTCTTAAAGGAAAAGCATTATTCTCGAACTTTTTAGCTTTTGTAGTCGATTAAAACAAATTTTCTTAAATAGTAATATTCTCCTTTTAAAGCAAAATATTTTAAAGTATGAAATACAATATGTTATGGATATTTTTTGTAGTATCAAATAGGAACAAAAGCGGAAACTGTGAGTTATACAGAAGTTTTTAAACAACCTGTTTTTTTATCTAGTTTTACGTGCTGAAATATAATTTTTACCTGTAAAAAATAAAAATTACAATGCCGCTTTTCGTTACATACAATATATACAGAGTGATATAGCACGTATCCCTATACATTTAAGAGGATACTTATATGCTACTAGAAGCAGAATACTGTTTTAAAAAAGAAAAAAAGTTGTAATAATATATTCTTTAGACCCTTCTGGTATCTGAGTGTAATATTATGGGGACAACAGAAATTGTTTGCATCATAACAGCAATTTAAGTAGAGAAAATAAGATTTAAAGCATTTAAAATAAAAGAAGTAATTATGTGCGATAAAATCGCACTAATAGGTAGCACATTTTTTTAATCATCATAAAAAAACTACTGCTAAGAAGGAGAGATTAATAACTACCAACTAATTGTATATTATGTATTAATACATTATAACTACTAATTCAAATCATTAATTTATTAACTAACCAACCAATTTAGTTACTTCAAATTCCCTGATGTCCCCTTCTTGAACAAGCAAGCAAAATGCAAATATTTCTTAAAACCTTTGAGCTGTACCGAAGGGCTTTATTTGACTTTATCTCCAAATGGGTAATTTATGTTACAAATTATCAATAGATATGCTTAAGTTTAAAAAAAAACAGGGTAAGTCTGTGAAGTGAGACCCCACCGTTTATTGCTTTAAATATTCAAATTGGGTAAAAATAATCTTATAAAAATATTTTGGTTTTTGCTTCTTTATATTTTGCAAACAACGTTATGTATACAGGGTATATCAAAAGGTCCGTACAAAAACAAAGTTATTTTTTTTAATGACTCCCTATATTTTTTGTAACATTTTTTAATAATTTTCTGCATAAAATTCAAGATATTTTTTATCTGGCATATCATATTCCTATATTTAATTGTTTACGAGATATTAGCATTTAAATACAAATTAAGAATAAAAAAATTCGCTTATCTCTTAATGTTGTTTTACCTTTCTATGGTTTTAGCGGTTTTTTGAGAGTGAACAGCCATAGTAATTATTAAAAAGTAATTAGATATCACATGACAAGTAGAAATAGGCTAAACCTTAAACAAGTAAAAAACAATTTAAACAAATTTTTTACGGATTAATAAAACTGCCGTTTTGACATTTTTAGCTAGTTACTATGGTTATTATGCTACTCTAAAAAAATCGCTGAAACCATAGAAAAGTAAAACAACATTAAAAGATAAGCGGATTTTTCTCTTCTAAATTTGTATTTAAATGCGAATATCTCGTAAACAATTAAATATAGGGATATGCTAAATAAAAATTATCTAGAATTTTATGCAGAAAACCAAAATGTAACAAAAAGTATAGGTAGTAATTTTAAAAAATGAACTTTGTCCTTGCACGGACTTTTTGATACACCCTGTATACAAAACGTTTTTCGCACAATATAGAGCAGCAAAAACCAACATATTTTTGTATAAAAATTTTTCTCCCAATTTAAATTTTTAAAGCCATAAACGGGGGGTCTCACTTTGTAGACTTACCCTGTATAAATAAAATCCAGTATTACTAGTTAATACTTGTGTAAAAAAATATAGTTAAAGGAAGATTAAATGTAATTTTATTTATTTTAATACAATAAAACGGCTTAGATCTAAATAAAATTAAATGACTGGCTAAGCAAAAGGCCTTAAACTTAAATTTAAGGTTTTAAAATAAAATGATGGGCTAATTATTTATTGATATTTGCATATCTAATACCGTCAATTTAATAAAAACAGACTTATAACCTTACGATTTTTATTTTCTCAAACATCGACTGAATATTTGCGGATTTAGTCAATTCATACTGTTTTCTTCTCTTTGTGTCCCTTTTAAACGGTGCCTGTAAATATTTCTCGGAATTTGTGAAGTATATCCCCGGAAACATTTTAATTAGTTTTGCCTTTTAACGTATGTTTTTGTTACAAAATGTAAAAGCAGCCAACGATGGAAGATATACGCCGAAAAATGACACGTTAGATGCTTAAGAATATATTTTTATGGCCTATTAGCGTGTAAATAATTGTCTTTATGACGAATTTTTTTAATAAAAGAACCCCTTTTCACTTAAAAAATACATTGTGGTAAAATGGGTTTTTCTAAAAGTAGGAAAAAATAGTAATAATAAAAAATTTTTAGATACTTATTAACTAATTGTAGGGTTTCTTAAAGTCCTAACTATTTTCCATGTATATTTGTCTGTCTGATCATCCATCGGTCTGTCGCAGCCCTTCCTTTCTGGATTTATTCACCAAGGATGATTAAGTGGTAAGTCTAAGGTGCTTTTTTGCCAACACAAAATAACGCTATGGTATGGACTAAGTCGAAAATGATCTAAAGATACTTTTAACCTATTTCTATTTCATTAATTTTGTACAGGGTTTGTAAAATTATGGTCGAAAAATAACATATAGAAAAACCACATTTTCTCATGATTTTTAAATAGGACCTCTCGTGAACTTTTTTAACGCAAAATGAAACACCAATTTTTTTCTAATAATAGCGATTGTATCCGATTTCCTTACGGTTTTTTAGATATTTACGAAAAACGATTTATTTTTATTAACAGAATACCTAGGCGGCTATGAAAAGCATATTTTTAAGTACTTTTCAAGGATATAAATCATATTGTTTGATTCTTGGATAGTATAATTTATTTTGTTACAAACTTGTGGAAAGATAGTATTTACAAAGTGTCACCAAATATGACAAGGTTAAGCTAATCATTAATATTTTTTTCATACCAACGACTAGCTCCACAGCCGCCTAGGTACTCGGTTATTAAAAATTTACTGTGGAAAGCATAATACATATCATTAAATAAAACTGCTGTTATAAGAAAAAATGCCTTGAAATGATAAAATAAATATGTATAAATAAGATATTTAGACCTTTTTCGACTTACCTCAAACTAGGGTGAGAGTCAAATCATTGTCCTTGTAAAAAAACTTGAAAAAACATTTTTTTTAAGTCTGCAATTTTTTTAAATTTATTTCTCCTAAAAGGCCAAAATTAAAACAAAAATTTTGATACTTAATACAAAGCACTAAGATAATCTGAAATATGCATAAAAATTCAGAGTGCCTCATTAGAAAAAAAAATTATCAGGCTTGTTTGGGCGACCCTGTATATTCAAAAATATTTTTCTGATATAAAACCCTACGAATAACATAGACTGCCATATAAACGAAATAATTTCTTATTTTATTTATTTAGAAGATGTTGACTGACGCGTACCTCTGTGACTACCCTGTATATTCTTTCTAATCGACGAATACCTAGTGTCCGTTATGTTTCCATTCTCGCCATCTTGACTTTTTTAAAATTTGATTGCATTGCAGTTTTGCACATATTTTGCACAAACATTACAAGTTTTGTACACCAAATTACGAGAAATTATAGACTAATTTTTTTAGGTGAATCTTACTCAACGCTAGGCTCCACCCTCCACTCAATTTCTTTTAACTTTTAATTTTAGGTATGATTTTTTTACACATCTCGTAACATTGATTTTTGCACAGATGCTAGAAACAGAAACCACACTTTTGAAAATGGGTAAATCTACTCTACTTTTGAATTTTTTTAGTGAATTTGGAAGATATAATTTTGGCAAAGTGAGAGTTGATGCATTTTTGAAACAGCTCTCAATAATTCTTGGCAACTGTGCGTGTCTAAAATTCATACTTTCCAAATCTATTAGGAAATTTTGAAAAAAATGAGCGCGGAAAGGAGTTACCTATTTTTCAAAGTATAATTATTGTTTTTTGGCAACTTTGCAAAAATCTTAGTTTCATTATCCATCAAAAAAATTAAAAATATATATGGGGGAAGACTAACCTTAGGTTGGCTCTTTCTTCCCCTATATAAATTAGTTTATAACTTCTCGTAGCTTATTCCGTGAAAATTGTCATTACCTGTGCAAAATTGTGCAATATATTTGCATAAATATGATGTAAAGACTATTTTTGGTAACGTAATTTGATGGTAGACCAACTTAACGGACCCGTATGTCTATTATGGTAATTGGTTACTCTTTCAGCATTTACTAACTCAAGGCTTAGTATTATGAAGAACATTTTTGTTTACATCAATATTTTTTTTCAATTATTCTCATTGCAGTTTTGCTAACTATAAAAACCCTTTACTCTAATATTTAGTTTTTTAAACCAAATATCAAGAAAGAGGGCAAGTAAATCCAAAATATGTTTTACACTTCTTTCAGCTCTTATTGAATTAGAACAGGGAGACATAAATAGCAGATTTTTCAGCCTACGACCAAAGATTTTATTTTTGTCTTGATATCATTTTCAACAACTTAAAATTTAGGATATTAGCCCATATACCCTTAACTTGTGTCAGAAGCCATATGTTATCTGTCAAAAACCTTGTTACTTAAGACAGAGCTATCAGGTAAAGGATACTTAGGCTAAGTCCTGCGCAATGTGTCTTTATCGGTTCGCATTCGGAAGTATTTAACTAAATTCAAAATTTTGCCTTGTTGATTATCAAATTTAAAACTTTCTTAAGTCATAAAAAAAATATTATACATATAACTGGTAAAAACCCCAGTAAAATTGTTTGAAATATAAAGTCGCTATCAGTCGTTAAAATTGAGCTGGAGATACTAATGAGTAATTAGGACGCTATCCCAACTAAGCAATTAACAATAAATTCACCCACAACATCAAGCATTATTGATTCCATATTAACGATCCCATCTTTCCAGGAAAGCTTTCCGTCTTGCTCGCCGACTGTACGGGATCCATCGTTTTTTTTTTAAGATATTTTCATGGCCTCTTCTAGAAATTAGCCAGTATTATTGTTTCTTTTGCAAGTCCCAGCTAGGCAAGGAGGTTCCACTCTTATGCATTCCTGTACGGTCCAACTTGAGGGCCGCATACTTCCTACTCTGTTCATTCCTTCATCCCTAGATTTTCTAGCCTTTGGAACCTCCTGCCCGCAGAGGTTTTTCCTTTTTCTCCAAACCTCTAAGACTTCAAGTCCCGTTTTTATAAAATTTCTCTTATCTTACTTAAGACACACACGGTGCTCTAGTGCTTTAAGATTTTGTGGACTGTCCCGGAATAAAAAAAAAACACATTTTAATTTAAATTTATGTTCTGGAATCTTGCGACTAAAAGTAGTTATAAACTAAAATTAAATTTTGAACTATAAAGCCAGCCTTAATAATATTAGTATACAGTGGCGTGTATTGACTGAAAAAGGTTGGGAGCCCAACTGTTAAATTTCAAAATTTAATGAGATACTATAGGTGAAAAATAAATTATCTTTCCAAAATAATTTTGTGTCTAGAAAAGTGGGGGGAAAATGTTAATAAGGGCGCTCCTTATTAATATTTTTCTATTTCCCAAATTTTAAAAAGGATGTAATACCATATAAACTTACGGCCGAGTGATGATCGCATTGTTAAATTTAACGATGGACTTAGCAATTGTTAAAAGTTAACAACGGTTTAGAATGTTTAACAAAATGTCAGATTTTGACAGGTTGCCTACTAAAATCATTGAATAACACTGACAATGACGTTTTGTTAAACATTCTAAACCGTTGTTAACTGTTAACAATTGCTAAGTCCATCGCTAAATTTAACAACGCGATCATCACTCGGCCGTATATGTAACAAATATTACCCATAATAAAAAAATAAAAAATTTTAATTTTATAGTCATTTAAATAATAATAATAAATTAAATTTTATAAAAATAACATTAAATTGAAATTAAACCTGTATTCGTGTTCTTTACTTATTATAATCTTGTGGTTTTTTATGTTACCAAATTTTTAAATCTATATTTAAAGCCATTTTAGTGCCTATCTTTCAACGTTAATATATAATAATATAGATACTTTCAAAATCAGAAAACAACTTTAATAATAGATGGTCATTTATTGTTACAAGATATAACTTCTAAGTGACCAAGTGACGTGTAAGCAATGTCTAACAAGATCCAAACAACACGTCTGCCAGCTTAAGGAAAGCAAAAATAAACAAAAATATAGAAACATAATTTTATTCTTTTAGTTATAGATATTCTTTTTAATCTAATTATTTGCAATCCAAGATTTTACCATAATACCGGCCAAATTAAAAAGTGTATTGGTAACTTTTAAAGGTCGTAAAATACCTAATTAATTTAAATTATTAACATTAGATTCTGTCTAAAAAACTTTCTTGGCTCCCGATTTTTTTTTAATTATATTTTAGACCAAAACAATTATTTAGCTTCACAAAAACCATGGGTGAAATAAAATTAATTATATTTCAATATGTTTAGTATACGTATTTAATTTGTATCTTTTTGCCCTTCGTTTTTTTTTATTAAAACACGTTATGTTTAATTAATTTTGGTAAATATTACAACTAATTCATCCATTAATTTTTTTTTAATTGTAAATGGCACACAATAACAACCACTATTAACTTTAACAATAAATGAAACATGCAATTATATAAGTAATACTAATTTAGAATATACTTACACGAAACCATGACACTTAGTAAAAATCACACCAAATTCGTATACATATCGATAGCGACCGCGCGTATTGACAAAACCGTAAGACCGGTCTCAGTGTTCTTGCAATGTTCATGTGTAAAATGTTTTTTGTGCGGTTGAAATCGTAACATGGCGTACCATACGCAATCCTTCCCCCTAACCCCCGACCTCTCTTCCACTCCGTACGCGTGAATATCGCTCTCTTCCGCCCTTATTGCAGTTCTTCGCCCTGCCGAAAACAAACCATATCGATTTTGGGAGCCTGTACCCGATATTTACTTGCAGTGTAGTTGCTAAAGTTTTGTCCATACGAGGGTGCCACTAAAACTAAACATAAATTTTATGTAAGACATTACCTTCACGGGGAATAGTACGATAGTCTTTAAAACATTTTGGCATTATTTTTTGCTGCACATTATATTTCTGGCTCGTCTTAAACTGTACCTTAATCGTAAGACTTTTTAACTTTTCAACGAAGGTCTTAATTTGATACATTATACCGGGTGATCCAGGAGAGTGGCTTACTCCCTTTTTATTATGCATTTTTTAAGGTAGAAAAATAAGCTTTGGGATTTCATGTAATGTCAAATTTGCCATTTTTAACAACTTATATGACTTTCGGCTTCACTAAATACAGCCTTAACTTTCTATTTTTAAATAAGACACCATGTATATTTTTACATTTTTAAATTCCTGAAAACATTCTGCGTCCCAACAGTACTAGATATGTCCGCTTTGAAAAAAGGTATTTTTGTTTTTGCTCTAGATGATCAAAATTTGTATTTTGATGGCCTTTAACTTAACACAAAAAAACACTCTGTAAGTGCGTTACGCTTAATTTGATCGCATTTTGAAAGTTCAAAATAAAAATTCTTCAATATTTTGTTAATGTGTAAAATAATTTTGTAAATATTTCAACTAACGACATCTTGTAATCGGTTTCAATCTATATCAGATCTTATCAAGCAAGCTAGTCCAAGATAAATATCTCTAAAAATCCTACGGCCGAATGACGATCGCGTTGTTAAAGTTAGCAATGAACTTAACAATAGGTAAGATTTAACAAATAGGTAAAAATGAACACTCTTGGGAACAGAGCATAACTTAAATTTTAACTATTTGTCAAACAATAATTTAGTTCAAGTAATAGTTAGCCTCAAGTAAGTGCAATCTTTCTCCTGCATTGCAAGAGCATGCAAAATGTCTTAATGTAATGATTGAGGCGCTAACTGTTTTCAGCTTGCATTACTAAATATTATAATTTTCTCAAGCCACATGTCCGATCAAGTCTCACAGTGTGCGTAAGAGAAAAAGACGAATAAAAGTACAACTGTTCTCTCTTGGATTACGTGCTGATTAGTCGGCGAAGAAAAGTATCTGCCGGCTCGCTCACTACTCAGCATGTACAGCGAGGGGAAAATGTTGCACTCTTATTCTTTTTTCTCTCACGTGGAGTGTTCGCACGACCAAGTTGCAAGGCTGCCTCTAGTAGTATATGCTCGAAGGTTGCAATACATAATATAAGTTTCTTTCTAGTGACGAAAATTTTTCCGCGCCTCAGAACTTGGTGTGCTCCGAAAAGTTTAAGAATGAAAAAGGGCAATTAATATGTGAAATTGTACAAAACGCTCTTGAGCTACTCCAAACCCTATCTCATCTAGCGTGCGTGTAAAAATGATTATATGTATATGCACTGTTTCTAAAACCAAAAACATCTTTTCTTTGCGATGCAAAAATTCTTGGATCAAGTTTTACATCCTAGAGTGCGTTTTACTTGGATTTCGACAAAGGCCTTACGGCGAATTAGACCTTTACCATATTGGGTCTCTAAAGGTTTTTTTTAGTACCGCAAGTTACAGCTTTGGACAGCATTAACTTATAATAAAAGTTAGTTTTTAGTAGTAGTATCTAGTTATTACATGAAATTATTTAAATTCTATTGTTTTAAAAAGAATAGATGGATATAAAAGAGCAATAAGTAATAAAGTTTTAATAAATAAATGGTTTAAATAATATTGATTAATATTTAAGTTTACTTATTTTCTAGGAAAATAAGTAAATATTTTGTCTACTTTAGAAGAATCTACCTACTGGAATGTATCAATAAAATGTAGTAGGCATGAATTATTTTAAAGAACCTGTAAAAAAGCCAAATTTAAGGAAGTTCTGCAGTATTGGTCACTTAAGCTATCTATCGTACAGCTTGTTTTTGAAGAAAATATATAAAATTATTTTGTTGGAGTGGCGAACCTATTTTTTTATATTTTTTGCAAGGTAATTATTTTTTAAATCTTTTTTATGCTAAATAGATTTTAAACACAAAATTTCGAACTAAACTATTTCTTGTTATCTAGTTACCATAAAATGTTTAAAAATGTGTTGCGTTGTCAAGTTTTTTTCATTTTTTACGCTGTGTTAAATTTGATAGTTGTTAAGTCCATTGCTAACTTAAACAACGCGATCATTACGGCCGCTAGAAGTTTAATTAGTATGCATTGAAACACATTAAAGGGTAACGGACGTCTACACCATCTGCTGACCAACGGGCGAACCATACTCCTCTCAACTTACAGTGTCACTGACTGGCCGAGCTAAAATAATGTTACAAGCGTCAATCCAGAATCTTAAATTCCATAATTGTCTCTGAACAACACCGTATCCTTGAGCTATAAAATCTCTGGAAATAATACAACCCTTTATCTTTTTAATAGCTTTTCTACTAGCAAGTGCAATTGAATGAATAGCTTTTCGACTAGCAAGTGCAAGTCAATTTGAGTTAGCTGTTCCTACATGTATTTGTTTATAATATCCAGTTCCATCTGGCCTTTACCTTGTCATACTTTTTTTTAACCAATGGACATATCTTTTTCTTCACAACCAAAGTATTTTAAACGAGGTTTTGAATTTTTTAAGAGTGCCCCATATGTACTATGTGATGATGAGAATTATACCCTCTTCGACAGGAGCATCTGAAGGTAGGTAAAGTAATTTTTCAGATGTTTGATATGCGTGTTAGGCAGTCCCCATTTGTTTAAACTATACTTTTATACCCTTATAAACGAATTTATTCCGAATATTTTTTAATTTACAAAAGTTTAATGTAACAAGTGCATGCTTTACGAAAAACAATGAAACAAGCAAATAAGTCCAGAAAAAATGTATTACCAAAATTTACACTCACCTTTCCTTTACATCAATTTATATAGTATGAATAATTAATTAACAAAATAATAATACCATCTTATAAAATTCGTTTTTTTTCCAAAACTATTAGGATATTTATCAATTTTTAAACAAAGTTTTCCTTAACACAATTAATAACCTCATTCTGCCCTAATTTTAATTTTTTTTTATCTCTTATAGTTTCTGAAATTTAAGTGGTTAGGTTGAATTTGGCACACCCATTCATCATCTTTTGTAAAAATTAGTTGTTTAGAAACAAATAAGCCTTAAGTAATTTCGTCAGATACATAGGCAGACGGACTAGTAAAGAATATCAATAGCTTATTATACCCCTACTCAAGGCAATTGTCGCGGCCTCTTCCCCTACAAAAATTATCCACGCGATATGCCAAGCTGCCGCTTCTTGCAGCTTGCTTTTCTTAAAACAAATACGTATGTCTAAAATTTTTGGCAACAGTCACTCAAGTTAAATAAGTGATATTGATAAAATATTTAGTTAGCTTTTAAAACTTCAATGACTTGTCCTAATTTTGATAATTTAGTTTTTTTTTGCTTTAAAAGGGCTTATAATTAGAACTTCAAAAAAGTATTTATAGTTTAATTGGGCGGATGATCAAACGGGAAATACAGGGTGGCCAGATAGGGTAGGGGGTATTTGTACCTGCGCTGTCCATGTAACGGCGCAGTTCGGAGGTGCGCCGTAAGGATAGATTGCTGCACTACTTTTTGGAGATTTAGTACCCAGGAAAGCATCGCTTAACGTTTATATTGTGCAGAAATTAATGTACGGAATACACCGAAGGACGATACCATCAGAAAATGGATTAAAATGTTTGAAAATACCGGTTTGACTATAAAAAATTACAATCCAGGACACTCGCGCTCTGTTCGAAGCCAATAAACGATTGAAATAGTGAAAGTTCAGTGCGTAAAAATCCATCTCAATCAGTTCGCAAACGCAGTCAAGAACTTCAGATAAAAAATCGTCGTTGCACAAGATTCTGAAGCAAGATTAACATCTTACACCCTACAAAATTCAGTTCTTTCAAAAACTAAACGTTACCGACTATCCTCTCCGACTAAATTTTGCAAATGGAATGCTTTAACCTTTTCCAATGTTTGAAAACATGTTGTTTAGTGACGAAGCGAACTTTAACTTAAATGGTCATGTAAATAAACAAAACTGCCCCTGCTGGGGCAACGAAAATCCAAGATAGAAACATGAAAAACCACTACATAGCCCAAAAGTTATTGTGTCGGCTGTCATGTCTGGTAAAGGCATCACTGAGCCTTATTTTTTTTTAAGACCGACAAGGGCGAGCACTTAAAGTAAACAGCGAAGGAGGTTTTAATGTGGAAACATGGTTCCAACAAGAGAGGGCCACTTGCCATACCTCAAAACAATTACTTGAAGTTGTCAACTTTTCGCGAAAAAAGTGATCTCTCGTCAAAGCACCATCAAGTGAACTCCCAGAGGCCCCGAACTTTCACCCCTTGATTATTTTTTATGGAGACACCTTAAAGAGAAAGTTTATAAAAACAAACCCCGAACAAAGCACAACATCCGTACCAAAATTGACGCCGTTACCAGAAAGCTGTGTGGACACGTAGTTAATAATTTGCTTTTACGGTTAGAGGAATGCCGGCAGCGCGAGGGTCAATATTTGGACAACATAATCTGTGACACTTAAATTTCCAAATCTTTATCGAAAAATAAAAAAAAAACTACTTGTAGTTTTTTTTTTATTGAACTTACAAACATCCCCTACACTTTCTGAACACCCAGTTGGTCGAGATTCCAAATATTTTGCGCCGTGCATTAGCTAAATAAGCTAAACGTAAGCAAGGTATAATATACAATGCCTTAAGTAAACAAAAAGAAAAGAACCTGAACTATAAAAAAGCAATAACATTTGCGAGTTCTTGGATCCGAGCAACTCCGAGTTACTTAATTACTTTTTGGATATTGCCCAATGATCTGGCCATTTGTAACTTGTCCATTTTTTAAATAATTTTATTGTAAAATTGAGGTATAAGATATAAGTATTTTTTTTATTACTCGAAGGAATTTTGATCAGTAGAATATAAAAATTTATGTCTGACACTCCTACACTTGACAGAACTGTTTGATAGACCACCTCAGAATATGTATTGAAATGATAAATTTTCATATATATATATATATATATATATATTATATAATATATATATATATATATATATATATATATATATATATATATATATAATATACATATGTTTATACATAAAATAGTATGAAATGATAAATATTTATATATATATATATATATATATATATATATATATATATATATATATATATATATATATATATATATATATATATATATATATATATATATATATATATATATATATATATATATATAAGAAAAACTCATTACATATAAAGCATTTCATTATTTTTATTCAATGGAAAAATTAGTATAGATATTCGTGACAAAAACAGAAGCTTTATAATGTGACATTTTTGACAGAACAATATTTCAATGTCAAATATGTTAAAAACAAAAAAAACTGGAGCTAAGCAACAAAGAACTTTTTTAATCGTGGTCTGGCAGAATCTTGGTCAAGTATTAATATGCCAGACCAATTTTATTCAAAAGAGGGATAAAAACCAAAAATTTTAACGTTTATTTTTTTATACCGTACATAAAAAAATTATCATTGCAATAAATACTTTAAGGGTGATCGGTCAAACAGGTGTGTCAAGAAAAGGGTGCCAGACCTAAATTTTTATATTCCACTAATTAAAACTCCTTCGGAGAGTAAAACATTGTACTTATGTCTTATACATCAATTTTACAAAAAAAAAAAAAATATACAAAAAAAAAATTAAACAAGTTACAGATCGCCAGACCGTTGGTTTATTACTTGTCTAATATCCAAGAAGGTATAAGTCTATTGTTGTACTTATTCTGATTCACCCCCTTTTACGACGGTCGCCGCTTGGACTAAAAGTATCATTAAAGACTTTGAAAATGGGAGAGAAAAATAAAAAATACTCAAAGAAGAATAATAGAGCAACATTTACAAGAGCGCCATAGGATTGAAATTTGGAATTGATAATAATTTTATTGTTAACATCACACTCAAAATAAAGTATAGGACCCAGAGATGTGATATATTGTTTTCGATGTGTTTTTGCTCCCTAAACACATATCCGTGGTCAGCATTTGGCCATCAGGTCACAATTTTTTTCTAACCTCAAAAAACGGATCTAAAACACCAAAAATTCACCAAAAAACATCAGCAACAATAGCGATAATTTTTCAAATCTTTATTTATTAGAAAAAGAAAAATTAAAATCCACCCTCAAAATGGATGTGTCACGTAACGTTTTTAATAATCTCAAAAAAATAATTATTAAAAAAAAACATCCGATTTGTGCCAAACTAAATATTTGGACGGACCAAATTTCAAATATCTTCCGACTTACGCCAGATTTCGTATGTAAGGGTTTTAAGGGTTCTGATCAAGAATTTGACGTAAGATTTTTAAAATTCCAAATGACAGATACAATATTTGAATTGAATTTATAATAATAAAAAATTCTGTTGCGCTCGTTTCACAAAAACTTTTAACATATAAATATATATATATATATATATATATATATATATATATATATATATATATATATATATATATATATATATATATATATATATATATATATATATAATAAAGATAATCTGTTTTTATAAAGAAGCAATTATCTCCATACCATCGTTTGCTTCAAATCATTGTAAGATCTGAATTGTATGTCATCTTCTGTACTTGCCATCAATCAATCAATTTTTTTATTTATTTTCAATTAATTGATAATTACCCCAATGAAACTAGAAAGCCAGTTTATGGTAAATAAGGAACAGTTTAAGGTATTATGGCAAGAAGTTGGACATTGACAAGTGCCAGAAATTAATGTAACTGTGTATAAGGCTTCCTAGCGCAAAGGAACTATCGGTCCTATTGTTCAATCAGAATTTTTAGGCACTTTTGACTAGAAAGTTTTACAATGGAGAATGGGAAGTTAAAGATAAAAAGCAATTAAGGCAAAGTACCCCTGAACCTACGTGGTGAAACAATCAAGATTGTGGGAGAGGTAAAATATTTGTATGTTATTCTAGACTCTAAACTTACCTAGAACCAACATCTTTAGAAAACAAGAAATAAAGCGGAGATGACACTTATGTTAATCAGACGCGCTCATGGAAAAACATGGTGCCTTATACCAAACATGGTTTTTTATACATCATGTTGAAAGCCTAATAACATGCTTTACTGGTAGGGTAGACAAAAATGCGACAAAAACTGCTGTTACAGAACTGTCCAAGGTACAGAGACTTGCTTGCTTAACTATAACAAGAGCAATTAAAACAACCCCAACAGCAGCCATGAAGAATTTCTTAGACCTTCCACCACTTAACCTCATAGTGATGGGAGAGGCAAGAATGGGCTACTTCCGACCAAAACAAACTGGTGTCTACCCTAGTTTGGGACACAACAACATAAGAAGTCAGGTTTGCGGCAACATCCTGGACGAGAAAACAGACCAGATGATTCTCCAAAACTCGTTTAACAAAAACTTCAAGGTAAAAATTCCAAATCAGAGTGAGTGGCTGAAACCCGATCTCTCCGGCACGGTTGAAGACATTATCTGTTATACGGATGGTTCCAAAACCGAGCAGGAACTGGAGCGGGCATGTCCATTGAAATAAGGAATTCACCATTCTTCATTCCACTAGGAACATACAGTTTTGTATTTCAAACAGAAATATATGTTTTACTGCACTGTGCAAAAGAAAATAGCAGAAGAGCTTATAAAAACAAGCGGATCTGCATAATAACAGATAGCAGGCCCCACTGGGGGCACTAATAAACCCCAAGGTAACGTCCAGGCTGACATGGAAATGCCAAGTCCTGGGAGAACGCAACAGGGTAACTCTAATGTGGGTACCAGGACGCTCGGAAATAGAAGGCAACGAAAAAGCGGATAAGCTAGCGAGACATACCATACACACCATATTTTGGACCAGAACCTGCCCTTAGAGTGACCAAAACCACAGCACGATTGGCAAACCAGGGAATGGATCCGAAACAAACATGAGTAATACTGGGAAAACCACAGTAGAATAAGACATGAAAAAAGCTTCATAAGGGCCCATTCAAAAAACGAAGAAAAATACTCAGACAAAGTAGGAAAAACTTTACCTAACAGTAGGGTTGCTAACAGGGTACGATAACCTAAGAGAACACCTACACAAGATAGGGTTATATAATGGCGACCCAAGTTGCAGAATGTGCGACTAGGGAAAGAAACAGCCTAACATATACTGTGCGAATGTGAAGTGTTAAATCACAAAAGACAGGCATTATTTGGCAACCAAAAATAAACCCACAGGAATATATCAACCAACCAGTTTTGGATTATACAGACTTTAGAAGAAACAAGACTAATGAGAGGATTGGTATAAAAAATTAGGCACAAAAAACCCAAGAGGCTTCACTGCCTCCGGTAGTGAATCAAGATGGCTCCCAGGGAAGAAGAAGAAAAAAAAAGAAGAAGAAGAAGAAGAAGAAGAAGAAGAAGATCTACAAAAAAAAAGCGAGATATATGTTAAAGCCGCCCAAAACCAATTAGAGATGTCCGCAGAAAGTTGCGCCTAGTTGAGGAGCACGGGTGCCTTTACTTAATTTAATTAGTAATTTTTTTTATTTGCAATTTTGTAAATGTAAAGATATAATACAAATTTAAATTAAATTTTTTTTGTGTACCAAAATGTAAGAAGGTAATTTGTGTCAAAACTTTTGAGACATACGTTATTTGGTCCATCTTAATTTCCTTTATACATTGCTTCCCGTAAGGATGGTATTTTTTAAAAACATTTTTACGTTAATAAAATATATTTAAAAAGATAATACTTTACGATCGACAATAAAATGACTAAAAAAATCCAGAAAAGACATAAAACAGAAATTTACTCTTAACTTCGCGTTACAATAAAAGGGATATTGATTACACCTAGATGAGATTTTTATTATTTTATGTAGCCATAAAAAGTCATTTCAAAATAGCATTCAGTGCCTTTTTATTACCACTAAGGAACGAATCCCCTTTTACCTTAGCCTAGAATTGGTAATGTATGGCGCAAAAGACATATATTTAGGTCGGTACTTAGTAATCTGATTTACTTTTTAAACTCCGGGGCTATAAAAAACATGTGGGAAGAAAAATTTTGAAAATTT